>JAQGAS010000096.1:0-106998 GCA_034686365.1 Pachymerium ferrugineum | reverse complement strand
CTTCCATTACAAACCCAAACCCGAGATCATCCACTAGAAAAAGTAGACACCACCTTAATCACTCGGCCACCACAAAGGAATGAAAGATTGTTTTATATAAAAGTAACTACAAAACAGTTTCATTTCTCTTTTGAAACAGAAAAATGGCTATTACGGCACATGGACCCTACTTGGGGGCCTTTTTCTCGGTTTTAGGGCCTCAATTTTAATTTAAATTAAATGTTTTTTACAAATGATGAAAATTTTTGCCCAAAACTATAAAACCTAAGTCAGAGGGTAAACCTTTTCCCGTTTCAAAGTTCGTGTTTACTTTGATTATAACGTACAATTTCAACCGGAAGTTGCACAATGCGTGATTTCTTATGATTCATGTGTCGTAAGAATCTTGTCTGCACTCATCAAAATTGAAGTTCTTCATCTTGTCCATCATTTTGAAATTCGTACAAAGTTCTTATAAACAAGTAAAAATCACGGATCAGAAGTTTCAAAATGGTCATAGGGTAAACCTTTTCCCCGTTTTAATTCCACAACAACGTAATTGGAGATGAGGCTTTTCTTCTTACTGCATTGTACACCTTTAGGCAGAAGTTTAATTAAGTTTTTGAACACCAGATGGCGCCACTAACACAATAACAAAATTAAAACTTTTGATTAAAAAGCAACAAACTTGAACAATTCCCGTTTTTTCACGGAAAGTCATCAATTACAACTTGCCTTGCTTTAAAAAAAATCACAGACAAGTAAAAAAAAATTAATAATAATACCATTGAAAGTTATCAAGCGGCCACTCGGCAACAAAGTTTCAACTTTCCTAATTTAGAACCCAGATGAATCACATGACTACGATGGGAGCATCGGAGCTCCGGCCGCGCCCCATCAACTGCACTTAACTTCACCTCTTTACAACATCATAATGGCTGTTTTTGTTTGGCTTACTCTTCTCATCATCATTCTTATAGTGATCGTTGCTTACCTACAAGAAAATAACAAGGTATTTTAAAAATAATTCAATACTCAAAACTTTTTTTATACTTACCCTTGACCCACATTCTTCTTCATTTCCTCTTCTTAATTCCTGAAACAAATTAAACCAATTAAATTCCAATTAATTAAAACGATATTACATATCACTAGGGAAAATCACTTAATTTTTTTTTAAAAATTCTATTTCTTAAACAAGAAACAAGAAGAAATCCAAAATGGAACTATGCCAAAGAAAATTCCAGGGTTAGAACCTTCTCATCCAGAGTAGGTGTTGATAATGTCATTTTAATTTATTGCTTCTCTAAATAGGGATTAATTATCTACTCTTTTATATTTAGAGAGGGTAATATATCTGATATACAAGAATTCCGTACTATGTCTTTGTTTTTGAGGAAGTTACATAAACATTTTGGACCGATTGCAAGTTTCTGGGAAGGTCGTCAATATTGCGTGAGTGTGGCATCACCTGAGTACTTAATACCACAGCGACATCTGTTTGATTTGCCAGGTACTTTTATATATTTGCAAGTTATAAAAAAATAATGAATTACGTTGTAAAAACATTGTACTCAACTTTCATAATTTATTTACTCAACTACTTCTTACAAAGGTTAAAGATGGGGTCGATCAGGCAAAGCAAAATGTTAAATTGGATCAAACAAGTGGTGTAATTCAACACTCTTAAGTACTTTGTCATTGCAGAGTCATGATTAAAATGTTGTTGTGAATGTTTAGTGCTTTCATCTCATAATGTACCTTACACTCCCAATAAGAATAATTAGATGTAAATTTCCCCTTTTATACGGATTTAATTATAAATTCACACATTTTACACGTTCAGTGAGTGTTTGACACTATTCAGTGAAGAAATTGCACCTCTCAATGTAAATTTACTTAAATATTAAACACCTAATCTCTGTAATTCTTCTTTAGTGTAACGAGTATTACACTCTATAATCAAGAAATCGATATACTCTTTTTTTTTTTATATTCTTGGTTATGACTTCTTTTATGGTTATAATGGCCATTCAATAAATTACTAACAAACTTCAATTTCCAGATTCCATTAACGACACAATTCGCAATTTAGTAGGTGAAGACAGTTTATGTTTAGCGAACGGTCAAGAAGCGATGAAACGCCGGCAAATTTACGATCGATATTTCTTGTCACATGACTGTCAATCGTTTTCCGAGACGTTTCTTCAGGTGAAGTAACATAAAAATATTCATTTCATTAAAAATTTAAAAACTTTCAGTACCGTATAATTTAGCAAGAAAATTTCAGGTTTCACGAACAACTTTTTATTTTTATTTCTCAAAGATTGCCCATGAATATGTGAATAAATGGAAATATTTAGAAAGTGATGACTGCATTCCCATAACAAGACACGTCCTACAAGCAAGTTTTAAAGCAATCACTCAATCTTGTTTGGGAAATTATTTTAACGATGATCAAAGTTTACAGCAATTTCAACAAAAGTTTGACTGGGTATAAATAGAAGACAATTTTTTTTAAAAAATATATTAGTACAAAATAATTTTGTTTTAAATAGATAATAGCCCATTCAAAAGATCCGTTCAAGCCCGATTCACCGGAAGAAACGACCATGCGTCAATGTAAATATTAAAAGAAAAAATTTTTTCAAATAAATATTTGAATAAATGATTTATTACAGATATAAAAGACATACACGAAACCGTTCGTACAATTTTAGAAGAGAAATTAAATGAAACTGAAAAGAATGAGGGAAAAAAGTTGTTTATCGACGTCCTGCTTAGAGACGATATCAAAGAGTGTCAACGCGTTAGTGATGCAGTTACGTTTCTTTTCACCGGTTATGAAACTGTCGGTCGATGTAAGAAAATCGTTTACATTTACATGCAAAATGAACACGCTAGTTAGTTTTTTTTTCAAGTTCAAATGGAGTAGTAAACATTTTGTAAATTGAAATCGATACAAAACTTTTTTTATTTTTTATTTTTTTCAACTTAACATCAATATCCCTACTTATTTTAAGAAAGAGAATATAAATGTGACCTTGTTTGGAAAAGTTAATATCTAGTGTATCATTTTTTTTTTTTTTTTACTGCTGCAAGTGTTAGCTCTGATTTATGAATGGTGGTCTAATTGAAACTTATCTTTCTTGTTTTGTTACTTGGTCTGTGCTTAAATTGCACCTGCCTTAATTATTTCTAAGTTTGGTGGTATCAGTTGTCCAAAATTTATGACATCTTTTATCTTAATTAGAGTAATGTATTGATAAAGCCAGCAAAATTTGCAGTTTTCCTGCAGTTCAACCAACTTATAGGAGAAGAAAACAATAAAAATGGGACAAATTACTGCCCACATCTGCAGTTCATTTCCCCATGTGAAGGCCATACGATGTGTAGTCTTATGTCACTTATTTACTTTTAGTGTAGAATAACTAGGTTACTTAAGCCGTGTTTATACAAATGTGTTATTTAAAAAGAAAGTTCTGAGTTCTGACTGGTAAACAAAAATATTGCTCAATTTGTGCAAAATTTTTGTAAAAAAAAAAAAAAAATAATTGGGCCAATTACTTGAAAATTATCTTGCAACTGGAATGTATGTATAGTTACTGATTTCTAGGAAACATCAGAACTTTAGCAAGGTTAAAAAGGCTATTTTAGACACGAAATATGTCCCAAAAACCAAAATTTTTTCGCCTCGTTATGTATAAATCTTTTTCATTATATTCCACCACATACCATCGATTTAATTTGTAATGACCATTTGATTTAACCAATTGTAAACAAAATGCTTTTACTCTCCCACAAAACAAGAACACTTTGAACGTTACTTACCTACTATTATTACCTAATCAATATTATTAACCCACTTATATTCTGCACTCCCATTTATCACCAACGTAAAAAAAAATCGAACTACTAACTCCTACAATTTTCAAAACACTCATTAATTTTTTTAATTTATCTATTGTTTTTAGTGATAATTTGGGCCATCTACGAATGTTGTATTCACCCACAAGTACAAGAAAAAATACACCAAGAAATAGAATTGGTTTTAAAGGACGAACCGATCAATGACTCCACCCAGAACAAACTCGAGTGAGAGCTTTGTAATCACGTTGACACACGCAATATCTTTTATTCTTTTTATTTACAGATATTTAAGACAAGTGATCAACGAGTTACTTCGAATGAGAAGTTTGGCTGAATATACAGGACGAAAAAACGACGAACAAATCAAATTGGGAGAATACGTCATTCCAAAAAACACCTACATCTACCACGCTTTAGCCGTCATGTCAAATAATGACGAGTTTTGGCCAGAATCAGAAAAGTAAAAATTTTTGAAAATCCTAGAATAAAAATTTGGTTATTTTTTGGTTCTTATTTAATAAGAGTGATATTTAACGGTTAATTCATTGATCGAATGATGACGAATTTGTTAAGTGATGGTTTTTAGTGATCACCTTAAAAGCCTGATCTTGAGTGCTCTTTGGTCATATATCAATTTGCAAATTGTCATTTCAAATACTAAACATTGATTACCAAAATAGTCAGTTATTTGATCACTTAAATGATCAATAATGGCCTCATAACTTCTAAATGAGGCAAATAATAACCAAATTTTGACCAATAAAGGCCAAAACATGACCAATAATGTCTAATAACGACCAAAATACTACATATAATGATCAATAATGACCAAAAATGTAACAAATAATGATCAATAATGACCAAATTATGACATATATTGATCAATAATGACCAAATTATGACATATATTGATCAACAATGATAAAATTTTGACGAATAATGACCTAAATACGGTCATATTTTGGATGCGAGTTTTAAAACTATCTGTTGAATTTAGGTTTAAACCCGAGCGATTCTCACGAGAAGCTAGTCAATTCCCCGAACCTCTACTATTCAAACCATTCGGCTTCGCAGGAAAGAGGCAATGCCCCGGAAAGACATTTGCAACAACCGAAATGACAATTTTCCTAACAGAATGGATGCGAAACTTCAAATTCAATTTAATATCCGAACAAACCAAAGGATTCAACGGTGTAATACCCAAAATCGATGAAGAAATTTGGGTTAAATTGGAACGTAGAAGCAAATAAATTAATCTAAATCAACACACTCTTTGTAAATAAAAAGAAATCAATACAAACCCTGACTTTTATTATAAACAAAAAAAAAAAAAAATGAAATTTTAATAAATTTCTTTTCATCCAGAAAATAAAATTGTTTCATTATTAAAAAAAAATTTTATTTCAAACTTATAAAAATAAATGCAATTGAAGAAAGCAATCTTAACCTTGACCCGTTACAAGATCGACAAATGGAGTACCGTGTTTGGTGCGATCGTATTTGTTGGGGACAGTAGTGAAATTTCTATAGCAACAGGCGGTTGTCCAGGTTGCCTCGATTAAAAATAAAAAACATATTCCTCAGTTGAAGGTGGACAACGCTCATGTTGCCCCGTTAAAATTTTCGTTTTCATCGTCCTCTCTAACGAGAGATGATAATGCAGTTCATTGTTGGTTTGTTTTTCCTCGTCGTTTCTGTTGTTGTCGTCATTCGCAAGAGACGGGTAAGTTCAATTTATTCAATTAAAAAACTCCACAATTTGTTTTTTCTACCCAATTTCTTATAAATTAAATGTTATTTCACTATTCTATCAAGTAGTTTTAAATGTGTCTTAAATTTTTAAAAATTTATTGATTTTTTTTTAAAGAGAAAAAGTGTTTTTTCTCCAACTTTGTTTTTTTAAAAGATGTTATTGATACGTTTTCTTAGTTTTATAAACAAAACCAATATCCATGGAAACTGTGACCTGATTTATGATGTTCTCTCCAACTGTTTAATCGACCAAAATCATTTCTATTGCTAATAATTGCTTCGTTTATTGCAGAATAGGGAACGTGTTTATAATGGAATTGCAACTGCCGTTCCCGGAATGGAGCCTACTGATCCTCAGTAAGTGAATACAAGTCACTGTTGAGTGACATATTTACTTGTACAAAAATCATGATTTTTAACTTAACAGAGAAGGAAATTTTCCCGACATAGTTAAAACTGGAAGTTTATCAGACTTTTTACGGGATATCCATGAAAACTACGGGAATATAGTTTCCTTTTGGGAAGGAACCAAATTATCAGTCAGCACTGCAGCACCACATTTATATAAAGAACAAGCTGACCTGCAATCACTACCTGGTTTGTATTTACGTAAATAAGTTTTACACCAAATTTATAGAGAAGTTTATCTTGCAGATAGTTTCAACGAACTTTTCCGTCCTTTGTGCGGCGACGACTGTTTTGCAATCGGAAACAGCACCCGAGCAAAACAATTTCGAGATATTTACGACCCATTTTTCCAAACAACAGCCAATTGGCTTTTTTTCGATACTTTCGTAGACGTAAGTACAATTTTATTGATGACAATTTTGTTCTAATTGCACTGGTCTGCACGTAATTGCAATTCATTCAATACTGGAGTATGTCTTGCAATTATTCTAGCCAGGAAATGATAAGTAGGAGCAATCGGTGGGTCGACTTACAAAGTACAGGTGCTAGCATGATCAATCTGCTTTGCAGTTCTTCAGTAACTAGCGAGGTGTCTGTGTCTGTTACATTGGACAACTAACTTGAGTGTCACTACAGTATTAGTCAGCCATCCACCGCAACTATTCAGTAACTATTCGGTAACCGCAGTTCTTCAGTAACTGCTACAATGGTCAAAATGATGTAGTTTGTTACTGGCAGAGCAAAACAAAAATCAGCAGTTGTTTCTTGGTCATGATCCTATACTTCCACTATAATTCTGTTAAATTCTTTTAATCAAAGTGCAATTTGAAATTGGTGTTCTTCTTTGCAATTCGATTTACAAGTATCATTTCCTCAACTTTTCTTTTTTTAGTCGTCTTTTTGTTCTGAACAATCTTCTTTTACAGATTGCTTGCGAGTACAGTGAAAAGTGGAAAAACCTCAATGCAGATGACCACATCCCACTACTCAACACAATGCTGCAAATCACTATGTCAGCTTTGACTCGACCACTTTTTGGCAATTATTTCAAAGATACTGACAAACTGGAAAAATTCAGAGTCAAAACTGATGAAGTAAGTGCTCTATATAAAATCCCTTGCAAAATTACAACTAACTTTTTCTCCAGATTTTTAAACATTTGCAAGCACCACCTGAACCAAAAAGCGAAGAAGACAAAGCCTACAAGGAAAGTAAGAAGAAACAAACAAAGTTCTTCAAGTCAAATCACTAACCATTTTTCTCAACTAGATATTGCAGAAGTGCGTGGAATTATCAAAACCGTTCTTGAAGAGAGACGTCTAGAAGGTGCCGAAGACTCGTCCACATTTTTAGACCTTCTACTTCAACAAGACATGACCGATGAACAAAGAATTGGAGATGCACTTGTTTTCTTATCTGCTGGTTACATTACAACAGGCCAGCTCTTAACTAATATTATTTACTTGTTAACTCTGTATGAAGAAGCTCAAGAAAATGTATATCAAGAAGCAATAAAAGTTCTGGGAAATGAGAGAGTCACCAGAGACAAAGTGCCTAAACTCAAGTATAGTATTACAATATTGTAATATAGATTCCTTACTGAAAAATACGTTTCTTATAGGTACTTAAGGCAGGTCATAAACGAAACTCTACGCTTCATTCCTGGAGCTGATTTCCTATTTCGGGTGGCAGATAAAGAAATGAAAATTGGGGGCTACAAAATTCCAGCTGGAACCAACTTGTATCAAAGTCTATGCGTTAGTTTTGATGACCCTTATCATTTTTCAGACCCAGACAGGTAAATTAATGCTGTAAATTTTGCCTCATACTTTGCAAATTAGGGTACCAAATATCTTATGTATTCTAACTAGTAAATATTTTGGGTTTTGTTATTAGTGATGTCATATTAAGTGCCCAAAATGACTCAATTTCAAGCAAAATCAAAGCGGAAATACTTTGGATAATGGCGGCGTTATTGTGTATATAGGCGCCGCTATTGTCCTCAAATGCAGATAAGTCAAGTTTTTCAAAAATTAACCTACCAACATCTTGTCTTGAGACCACTAAAAGCTAGTTAGAAGCTTAATGGGTTAAATTGCACACATCTAAAAGTTAAATGTAATAACTGAAACTTTGACTTACCTTTCACTGTAGATTCGATCCGGAACGGTTCAGTGAAGCCAAGTGTAAAAAACGACATCAATTTGCATTTAAACCGTTTGGTTTCGCTGGAGGTCGTCAATGTCCAGGCTCTAACTTCACGTACTTGGAAGCGACTGTATTCCTGGCCGAATGGTGTCGACAGTTCGAATTTCACGTCGTCCCTGGTCAATCCGTTAGTTACATCCACGGCCTTGCTACCAGACTGGCGGATGAAGTTTGGGTCACACTAGTACCGCGAAATCAGTAAGCCTAATTCAAGCCTGGTGTGGACTGTGTGAAATTAACCGTAAAAACCCCACGGATTTATTAAATCCATTTGGTGAAATATAATTACTAATACGTTTTCTTTCAGCGTAGAAGTCCTTGTACAAACATAATGGATCTCATTAAAAAACCTAGTCCCGTTGAACGGTCGAAAGATGAAGAAAAGTTAGGCCTCATTACCATCAAATTATAATTATCCTTTGTAAAATGTGATAAATTTGTCGTGTTGTAAAAATATTGTATAATTCAGCACCGATTGAAAGGACAATAGATAATGGGGTTTTGATGACCCGTATGTGGAAATGACGAAAACGTGACGTCAGATTTTAAGAATTTTTTGTGTAATTTATATGTATTCGTTTTTAAACAACTAACTTTTAATGTTTGAATGGCTAGAGTTTAGAGTAAATGAAATATTGTAAACGGGTATTTATTTTAATAACATCACACAAATTTATAATAATTTTATTGTGAATTTAAAACATGTCACCAATTCAAATACCTGTTGAGAATAAAATAAATATATTAAGGAGGAAAAAATGTCTTCGTTTATTGAAATGCAGGAATAAAATGACGTCATTTATGCTTATTGTCATCCTAGATTCAATGACAATTTTCCAACAGATGTTTTTTTCATTCACATAGGACTGGTTGTTTATTCACACTGACAAAAATGTTGGAACTTTTTGAATGGTTTATCGTTGCAAATTTATTCATGGTTGGAGTGGTCATGTTTATGAAAAGGGTAAGTTATTACAAACAAATTATACATTATCTCTGGACATTGATTGATCACACGAAATGATGTAGAAAAACTCATAAAACTTTTCATTTTTTTTCCACAGATCGACGCGAAAAAATTCAAGCAACGTCAGGCGAAATTGGAAGCCGAAGAAAAAACTCAATAATTTTTATGTATGTGACAAAAATCACTTTTGAGGCATTTGTCACGCTTTCCTGAATAAATCATTTTGTGTAAACACCATAAACTACAAAATAAAATAAGGAAAAGAAATTTAACTCGTCCTCATTTCATTTTCACTGAGGATTCAACAACCTGTCCTAATATGAGGTCATCTCACAATCAATCATTTTCTTACTATACTACTGCATTCACAAATATTTTTGACGCATTGTAAATCGGTACGTCGCCCCTAAACGCTCCTTGCAACTTTCCTGCAGTCTTTGAAAAATACCATGGAGTTATATATGGAAGTTTTCGTTTATTTCACTTTGATTATGGTAGCTGCTTCTCTATGTCAAAAATGGGTAAGTCGTTTTAAAAAAAAAAATTCTTAATAAACCAACTAGATATGTTAATTTCTTAATATAGTTGGAAAAACTCAAATTTCAAGGACGAGACGATTAATTCGCTTTAAATGTTATATTGAAGATTTTCTAACTCGGAGTTTAAGAAAATAAATTTTTGTTAACGTAAACAACAAACGGTTTTTTTAGTTTTCAATTTTCCTGTCATTGAAAGCAATGCGTGGCACTTTATCAGGAAATAATAAAGTAGCATACACCTGTTGCAATGGTGAGTCACTCGGATTGTAGTTGAGTTTGAAATTTTGGACTATACGAATTAATAAAACTTGTAAATCTTGTTCTGCGAAACGGCGACCTGACAACCCAAATATTTATAAAATGAAACTATAAATTTAATTTCTTTAACTCGAATACCTGCACAAGTTCGAACTCCGAAACTAAACGGTGTCATTAAATACGGGTGAATGGAAGACTGATCTAGGTTTAACCATCGTTCAGGACGAAATTTTTCAGGTTCGGGGAAAAGTTTCTCCGATTTAAACAAAACCATATGATTCAAATCGACAGGAGTCTGCGAAAAAAAAATTGATTGAAGTTATTTCTGAAACGTTTAATTATTTTTACCTTACTCCAGCTGGAATTTGATAATTTCCTACTTCTATATCTTTGGGTAGAATTCTAGAGACTTCGGTACCAGTTGGGTAAATTCTATTAATTGATATAAAAAAATACTTAACTTTAAATTTCATTCCTAAAATTTATTTCCTACCTAAAACATTCTTTCATAAAAGCTTTTAAATACGACATATTTTCAAGTATTTCATCAGTTACTGGCGAGTTAGGAGGTATTTGTTTTTTTATTTCTTGATATAACTTTTCCTGAACTTCAGGATTTTTACTTAAACAGTACAACATACAAACAGCTGCTGGTGACGTCTGTAATCAGAAAAAAAAACTCAAAAAAATACTCAAATTTCCTATTCTCAATTTATATTTACAGTGGTAAGTCCATCTGACATCATTGAGAGAGTTAAAATGAACAAATCATCTGCATTTAAGTACGGTAAAGAGTAGAGATAATACAAAAAATGATATTTCTCTCCCAATTTTTCATGAGCATATAAATCTTTCATTTTATCTACAGCTTTATTAATATAAGAGGAAATTTGTCTGCAAAAAAAAAAAAAAAAATTAGCTATAATTAACGCACAAATCAATTTACATACTTCATAAATCTATCCTCCGCTGCAACTAATGCTCTCCATTTCGTTGTAGGAAAATAACGGTAAATCGGTAAAGAGTATTTTAAATGTGCAGAATAAAAAAAAACTTTCAAATTGTTTTCTACAAGTTCCTCAACAGTTTTTTCATTACTTCCTCGGTCAAAGCATCCCAAAGATGTTTCAAGGAAAATTTTACCAGCACCTAAAGAAAATAAAAATAAATGTAGTTAATTAAAGTAAAAACGTGAAAATGAATTTTATTTTACTTTCCAAATTCCATTTGGACGTAAGCGACCATAAATGATCTACATAATAGTCATCACTTCGTCTTTTTTTAATCTCTTGTATAAAATCATCAGCTATTTGATTTACTAGAGGTAAATAAACTCGTACAGATTTTGGTCTCAGAACGGCTGGTTGAATTCCTTTTCTAAGCCTATACCATTCGTCCCCATTTCTGAAAAAAAATTATCATTTAATCAAATACTATAATCTATCACCCTTTTCGCTCAATTTGATTAAAGTTAGAGATAGTCATCTCTGATTATTTAAAAATAAATGAAAAAGTATATATACAGATTTCCAAGTCCTGTATTCAATTTTCTTATTTTACGGTATAATTGAATGGTTGGTTGTAGTGGTATAACGGAAGGCTTTTTGCCTTCATTAGCATAAACTTTTTGTGCATCAGCAGGATCAAATAAATGGACTACTACTCTATCACTCAGATTCTCTTTTACTACATTCCCATAACGCTCATGAATTTCAACCAATGATTCGTGGTATTTATCTACTGAATACGGCCCTAGAAATATGAAAAATACATATTATATATGTTCAATCTCAAGGAAATTTTTAAAAAGAAATTACCGAATTTGTAGGCCAATAAATTTCCGAAAATTGGCCAGTTTTTTGGTCCGGGGATTTGATTAAAATGACGAACAGATGCTGCCATTTTACTATAAACTCGACGTGAAAACTCGTGCAGGAAATCTTATCTCTTTTTATCAAGATGATCCAAGAGTTTTATTTTGATTCAATATTCGACTTTGTACTTTAGAAGATGAACTAATTTTTAAAAATGTTTTTAAATGCCAAAGGGTTAAATTTTAATATCAGCATTTTTTAAAAAATATTTTTTTTTTTAATATAATATTATGAAAATATATTTCTAAAGGTATGACTGAGCATAATTATCTTAATTATTACAAATCTCTTTCAGACTGTAATTTTAACTTGGACTAATTTTTCTATTAGATCCAAAACTGCCTGATGAACTCCTTTACCAGTTTTTGCACTCGTCTCCGCAAACATCATTGAATGTTTCTTTGCAAACTCTTCACCTTCTTCCACTGAAACTCTCCTACAATCTCCCTTCAAATGAATCAAGTAATGATAAGATGCTTGGTACTCGTGATAAACACATTTACATCTTTCTTATTGCCAATGAGTAGTTTTACAAATCCCTTTTCCATTGAGTATGCCTCTATCTCTTCAATCCAGGTGTCGAGATTTGTAAATGTTTCTCTTCTAGTTACATCGTACACTAGAAAATAGTTTGCAATTAATAATCTTTCATTTTCGTGAAATGAATTTTACCTAAAATCACACCATGAGCGCCACTGCTTGTGGATATTCTTGTTGGCTGGTTAAAGCCTAAACTGTTTAATTCCTATAATTGTAAATTTAAAAATGAATGAAAATAGTCAGTGATAAACATGTCAGTGAGCTAGCTACAGTTTGCACAGATTAAAGTTTACAGAAATGTAAAATAATTTAGACAGTATTCAATAACAAATTTGATGGAAATTAGACACAGTTTGTTTGACACCTGTTGCTACCATATCACCCAAAAGTTTGTATCAAATTGCTAATTACGAAAAAGGTAACATTCGTCTTTTTCCCGTTGACGGTTAGAGTTTTATGTTTGAAATCAACACCTGAAATTAAATTATAAACATTTTCTACACAGTTTTTTCAATGGTTTATTAGTTACCGAGCGTTGGCGGTGCGATTGGATCAAACTCGTCGTCGATAAACTTTGAGACTAAGCTGTAAAATAAATACGCACCAATTAGTTAATTTTAATATAGTATTATGAGCACGTACCTTGATCTCCCAACTGCAATGTCACCTATGACAACTACTTTTAATTTGATACTTGAGTTCCCCATTCTAAACACGACTTGAAATTGCGACTTGAATTGCGATTATTTTTGCCTAACTTTGCGTTTGGCGCCATCTAGTGGATAATTGAAGCATTACAAATGTAAACAATTTCAACTTTGATTTATAAACACTTGAAATAAAATACTCACATTTGGGATAAAACAATTTCCGAAACATCTTTTCAACTTTAGTTAACCAAAAACATTCAAAAGATATTGAAACAAAAACTGCATGGCCTTGTTTACTTGGAATTGCTGATTAGATCTAACTATACCAACTAAAAGTAAGGTACCGTAGTGTGTTATCGGAATCAAAATTAGAAGAACTACTGCTCACATCAAATCTTTTTTTTCACACTACTCTAAGTAAAAAAAGACGAGCTTTATTTTCTTTTTGTAATAAAGGTACACCTTGATCATTGTCATTCCAGTTATGTTCTATTTTATTTGAAAGCTTCACTTTCCTCTTTGAAGTTTTCATCAAGAGCTTTTATAAATTCCATCATGGCCTCCTCTACACCTTCCCCAGTTTTAGCACTTGTTTCTGCAAAAAGCATGGAATGCTTCTGTGCGAATTCAATGCCTTCAGCTGTTGACACTGGGCTGCAGCAGCTGTAGTAACCCTGGAAATTTCTCTTAAGAAAAATGTTTAAAATATTATTTTAGTAAAAAGAATAAAATAAACAAACTACCAGGTCCATCTTGCAGCCCAAAAGCAGTTTGACACATCCTTCTTTCACTTTATACATATTAATTTCGTCTACCCATGTTTCAAGACTCCTAAATCTTTCTATATCACCTATGTCATATACTGCAAAGCTAATCTATGTTAGAATTTACGAAATCAAATTTTTAAAGATTTCCAATTTTACTTAAAATAACTCCATGAGATCCATGGCTGTAGCCGACTCTTAATGGTTTGCTTTCTTTTACGCCATTTAATTCCTTAAAAAAGTAAAATTTTAATTTGTGGCAGAAAAGCAAATAATTATGTTTATTTCTGTGTTCCGAATTTTAAATATTCTTACCCAAAATTGTATTTTAGCCTCCTTTCCACGAATAGTTATTATTTTGGAAATATACGCTGCACCTGAAATTTGTGTTTTAAAGTTTTAATGAAAACACTTTTAACAAACTATAAATTGTTAAGACGGTTTACCAATGGTTGGCCCTTGATCTGGGATGTACTCTTTTTTAACATACCTCAAGATTAAGCTGTGAATAAAAGCATTACATAGCTAATCTAGCCGATTTGGAAAAACTTTTACTTGCTTCTCCCAACCGCTTGTGCACCGACTACACTAATCTTCCAGTTCCTTATCTCTGGTGTGGGCTCAGCCGTGATTTTAGCATTCGAGTTTCCCATTGAAACGTTATTCCAAGAAGTCTAATCAGACGAAAAAAAAACGAGCTTATTTTCTTTTTGTAAACATGATTCACCTTGATCGTTGCATTTTAGTTATGTTCGATTTTATTTTATTTTGAAAGCTTCGCTTTCCTCTTTAACCTTTTCATCAAGAGCTTTTATAAATTTCATCATGGCATCCTCTACACCTTCTCCAGTTTTAGCACTTGTTTCTGCAAAAAGCATGGAATGCTTCTGTGCAAATTCAGCACCTTCATCTGTTGACACTACTGGGAAAATACCCGGGGCTCTCTAAGAAAAATGTTTAAAATTTTATTTTAGTAAAAATAATAAAATAAACAAACTACCAGGTCCATCTTGCAACCCAGAAGCAGTTTAATACATTCTCCTTCCACTTTATACGTATTAATTTCGTCTACCCATGTTTCAAGACGACTAAATCTTTCTATATTGCCTATGTCATATACTGCAAAACTAATCTATGTTAGAATTTACGAGATCAAATTTTTAAAGATTTCCAATTTTACTTAAAATAACTCCATGAGATCCATGGCTGTAGCCGACTCTTAATGGTTTGCTTTCTTTTCCGCCATTTAATTCCTTAAAAAAGTAAAATTTTAATTTGTGGCAGAAAAGCAAATAATTATGTTTATTTCTGTGTCCCGAATTTTAAATATTCTTACCCAAAATTGTATTTTAGCCTCCTTTCCACGAATAGTTATTATTTTGGATTTATACCCCGCATCTGAAATTTGTGTTTTAAAGTTTTAATGGAAGACAAAACTATAAATTGTTAAAACGGTTTACCAATGGTTGGCTGTTGATCTGGAATATACTTGTTGTCAACATACCTCATGACTAAGCTGTAAATAAAAGCGTTACATAGCTAATCTAGCAAATTTGCACGAACTTGTACTTCGTTTTTCCAACTGCAGGTGCACCGATTACACTAATCTTCCATGTCGCCTCAGTCGTGCTTTTAGCGTTTGAGTTTCCCATTGAAACGTTATGCCATTTAACGTGTTTATCTAATTCTGATTAAGCATGTGATGCGACTGGTTTCCTTTAATAATGTAGCCCTCTGGTGGCCATATGTTAAAGCTCAAACGTTTATGAATGAGATGACTTATTTAATTTCCATCTTACTGAACCTGACAACTGCTCCTTTACCGATGAGTAAAATTCAAAGTCACAATAAATTGTTTTGTTTGTCATCATAGAAACTGCAATTCTGTAATGAACAATAAAATTAATTTAAATTTTGATTTATAAACACTTGGCATTAAACACTTACATTTGGGATGAATCAGTGAAAAACACTTCTTCTTAGAAATTTCTTAAACACATCTTATATAATTTTGTTTAACCAAAATCATCCAAAAGATATTGAAACAAAAACTGTTTTAATCACTACTGCAAACAACTCATTAAAGAAGGAATGTTAATTTAATTACTTTTCAAAAAAAAAATATTGACGCAGAAATTTTAAATCATGATGACACTTTTTTACATTTTCGTTTCCAAAAATATTTTATAGTCAAATCACTGCCAATCAACCTCAACTCAAAGTTTAAGATTAAGTAAATAGATATTTTGTATATATGTAAGAAAAGTAAATAATAATTTACAAATACTTATTAATTTTACAAAGTGATGTCTAAATAAGGCAATATCCTCCACATCTACTATGTACCGGAGTTGAATCTGTTATATTAAGTCCTTTATAACTATCCACTTCCCATAATCCAGGTGTTTGAATTATCTAAAGTAATTTTGAATGTGTTTTTAAAAATATTTCATAAAAGATAATTTTTTTACTTTTTCTACAAGTTCCTCAAATGCACACTGAACTCCATCTCGGGTTTTCGCACTCGCTTCGATAAACAACATCGAATGTTTCCTAGCAAATTTCGTTCCTTCTTCTAGTGATACTTCCCTTAGATCTTCCTAAAATTGAAATTTTAAATGAAAGAAATTATGTGCAAGAGAGTAAAATTACTTTATCCTTTTTGTTGCCCACTAGCATTTTAATAATTTCACTTCTTGTTGAATATGTTTCTAGTTCGTTCAACCACATATCAAGCTTTGTAAAAGTGCTTCTGCTACTAACATCATACACTGCAAAAAGATTACATTATTAAAGTTTTTTGAACGCATCAAATAAGCAAGTTTTTACGCAGCAGCTAACATGTGAAACTTGTTCTTACAAGGACATTATTCTAGCTTAAGGTTGAGGGAAACCGTATTTTGGAAAAATTAGGTTCACACTGTGGACTTGGAACGCAATTGTGAATCTAGCTTTACGGCAATTCTATGATAATACTGTTGATAAGATAAAAAAATATTTTTGGCACGTGTTTTTTGTTAAACTAGTTGAAAAATTTCAAAAATCTTCTGCATGTGACAGTACACTGCAGAGGTATACACACACGTGTGTTTGAGTAATTGCAATTTTTTGGTTACGAGGCATTTTTTAAAATTTTTCTCTACTGGTTGTTGTCATTACCTAAAATCACTCCTTGCGCTCCTCTGTAATAACTAGGTGTTAATGTTCGGAATCTTTCTTGACCAGCCGTGTCCTAAAAAAAAAAAATAATCAAGCAAATTTGATAGAAAGAAATTTAACGATTCTATTACCCAAATAGCAAGTTTCGTTTTGTTGCCATCAACTGCTAATGTCTTAACTTTGAAATCAACACCTTTGAATAGAATAAAAAAATGTTTTATAAAAACCTAATTTACATCAGCCTTTAAAATAATAAACAAACCAATAGTTGCTGGTAATTCCGGATCAAAAGTGTCATCAGTAAAACGTAAGAGTAAACTGTAATAAAAGTTTTTATTAGCCATTTGATCATTTTAAAACTTAATTTATAAATGATCACCTCGATTTTCCAACTCCACTCTCACCAATGATAAGGATTTTCAACGTGGTAAGGATGGAGTCATCATCCATCGCCATCTAAAAATATCCAAAACGATTTACAAATTTTTCTCCGAATACCATAAAAATTACGAGATAAAACTACAAACTTTATTACGCCTTACGTTCACGGATGATCTTACGTGCTTCTTTTCAAGTTGATGATGAATAAACCTAAATGAAAGTCCATCGATAAATGAGAATCACAGATTACGTCACATCACTCACAGATTTCCCAATTTTTTTTACTCTGCGTAAATGTAAATGTACGGCGTTTAAATCGTTTTTGTATTCTACTATCTCACCATTTTTCCTAGCAAGCGGATATGTTGTCAAATAACATTCCTCTGCTTTGAAAGTGAAACGTAATATAAAAAATTCAATGATGATTGCTGGTTGTAATAAAAGGCGATTTTTAAAAATGAGAGTTAATGAAATAACAAATTTATAAAACAAAAATATTTGTAAACAGTAATATTATTTTGAAAATAAAAGTTTCTAATAGACTTTTACAAAGTTTTAATAGTTATAATAGTAGAAATTCAGATTTGCGCAGCCCAAATTCGGGTTTTGGTGATTTTTCTAATCACGTGACCTGTAATGACCGCTTTTTTGAACTTTTATCGTTAATTATTTTACATTACGATGGAGAAAGAAAATGACCGCAATGAACTGGTTGAAAATGACATTCTTTCATCGAATGAAGCTAGGTCTATACTCTGCTCTATTTTCGACGAAACCAAACAAGAATTGATAAAAAAATTGATGCGACTTTCAGACGATCAACACAGTAATTTACTCGTTTTAACATTTCACCCAATATTTATTCATACTTCACTTTTGTTTAGATCAAACGAAACAAGCAGAGGAAGAACGCAAACGCTTAAAACAAAAACTAGAAGCTACCCACAAAAGTAATATTAAAGGAAACCTTTAAAAATGTAATCTATACTATCTATTACATAGAAAAACAAGATTGTTACACTAAACTCGAAGAATTACGAAAGGAATTAAATACTTTAAAATCGAAACGAGAAGAAATTTTACGAGAGAAAGAAATGACAACTCGGAAAGTGCAAGCAATAACCGAACAAATATCAAGTAAATCTACTGAAACTAAAGTTTGTTTTCCCTATCACATAATAATATATTCAAATTTTGCAGACCTTACGAATCAATCAGAACCCGATGCAAATGTAATTGCAAACGAGGTACGTTTGTATAAAGATGTACTCGGTTTGGAGGTTAAAAAATTTAAACCAGGTAAAATTAGAATTCAGGGTAAGCTCCCATTATACTAATAACACTTTTTTAAAGGTACATTGACCTTTACCTTCCGCTACATCTTCCAAAATAATCCAGATAAAGAATGCTGCTTCGATTTAGCATCACCTGACAACGAATATCAAAGTAAATTTTCGAAAAATTTTACATACAACTTACTGACAGTTTTGATCTTTTAGTCACACATTGCCAACCTGAAATCCCGGATGCGTCTGACCATGTTACGTCATTAAATGAAACCAACGATCTTGGAGATTTTGTTAGTAAAATGAGAAACAGTTTTAAAAAGCTGGACGATAGTTTATAATTCTGTATAAAAAAAAATTTAATTCACTTAAGTATACACTTATCTCTTTAAAATAATCGCCCATGCTTTCAGCTTATTTACAAGTGTAAAAACCTATGTATACGTCAAATGTACAATATTAGAAAAAAAAAACAATGTATAATTTAAGTTTATATTAAAGGTTGAGCATAGCAACACCTTTTCCCAGTGTTAGATTTTTTTTTCATTTATTCTAATTTTAATTTCTAAATTTCTTCCACGTAAGTTGCCGGGAATATCCCTACGTTTCCGCTAATTTCGCCACTCCACCAATCATCATCTATTTTATCATGAATGTTAATAATATCACCTGTAATAAAGCCTTACAATTAATTCCGGAAAATGGATAAAATTTGTAAAAAATACCTTGTTTAATTGATAATTCATCGTACATATTCGCTGTATAATCATAAAGTACCTTACACTGGCCAATTGACTTCTTTAGAGACCGGCAATTATCAATCGTATTAAGATTGCCGTAAATAGAATCCGTTTCATACATTCCAAATTCATCTACAAAACAACCAATTTGTTATAATAATTAACACAACACGTTTGTGCAACTTACCGTAAGTATCACACAAAACAGCTGTCCCATCACCAGCACCTCTATCGCCAATATCCGGCGAACCAGAACATTGTGAGCCTTGTTCCGAATTCCTCCTATCCGACCTCACCCAAGAAGGCACTTTAAGAATCGTTTGGATTGTTCCCTAAACAAGGAAATAATTTGTTATAACCTCTTTAATAAAAAAAAAAAAAAAAAAAAGTAAAACTTATAAATCACTTGTTTATCCTTATGTTGTTCCATGTGTTTACTCAATGGATGTGTCGGTCGAGTTCGGTTCTCGATATCAGCTAAACTACATTGTAATTTGTATCTTGTGGCTTCTAAATAAGTAAGCATAACCTTAATCTAATGGAAAGTGTTTGTTAGGCAACTGTTTCCTCTTTTATAGATTTCTATCTCATTTACATGTTGAATCTTTTCATGCACGTCCTGCTGAGCTTCCTCATCAGCAAATGTAGGTGTATCTTGGAAAACTTTGGCCAGATTCTCAACTCCCTGTTTTCCACGCCGCTCACGTTCGATGTCGTGTTTTAATATTAAGAGAAATTTTTCAACGCATTCGCGTCTTCTATCTTTGTTCATCTTATTACTCATATCTTCCGCCTAAAAAAATGAAAATTAATTTTTTTCTAAAACCAATTATCGATGCAACGTACAAAAAAATGTGGAAGGATTTGTTCCGGGACGTTAACTCCCGTTCCTTTTTGTGAAATAATTGTTTGAATGTCCGCCGAGACATCTATCGAATCAACAGCTTCGCTCAGTCGAGAACAACCCTAGGATTTAAATGTAATTGTAAGAGAGTTTCTTAAAAATTTAGACAAGTTTTTGAATTACTTGAACTAATTTTGGACCAACATTGGACAAATATTTTGTGTATTTATCCAAAACATCTTGCATGTGTTCGATTCTTTCTTCTTCAAGTGACTGGAAGGAAGAACTGCCACGATACACGGACGATTCCCACTCTAACCGAGCCCGTTCGGCGTTTACACATAACGTGTAGTATTCGTGATCGGCTTTTTTCATCGCTTCTTCAGCTTTTCTTAATTTCGTCTCCAACTGTAAATAATTTAAAAGTTTAATTATAAACGTAACTGAAATTTTACATTTTGTGACATCACAAATGTTGATCTACTAACAAACTTAATCACACGATGACGTCACAAAACGTATACAAAAATTACTTTAGCCACATCTTTATCGGAAACTATTCTTCCTTTTCCTAATCTGGCTTCTACAACTTGATCTTGTACTCGTTCACAGTCTTTACCACTCGTACAACAAATTTTCTTTGCCTAATCCATAAGGAAAATGCAGTCAATATTCTGAACAGAAGAGCAATTCAAATAAAGCGAAACCTTAATCTCAGAATTTCTTAAATCTTGCAACGATTTTGAATTCTTGTCAACTTGTGAGTCCACCTAAAAGACAAATAAAACAAATTTTATGTTACAGAATGAGATATATTTTACGAATTTTTAAAAACTTACACTTTTTCTCACTTTATGTTGACTATCAATCAACAACCTTAAAGGCTTGACAATTTCCTCAACCAGAGCTAAGGCAAGATCTCTGTAAAATAAAATTCAATATTTAAAATAAAATTAATAAATGCAAAACAAACTCATAACAGATACTTTCAAATCAAAGCTCATTCACCTCTCATCAATTGGAGCAATGAACAACTAATCAATTTAGGATCTATCAATCAGAAAATGCATGAGAGCATCCTGCACGACTCATTTCAACTTTAATTTCATTTATAATTTCGCCCTAGTTCATTCATCAACTAAACTGATGAGTGAACTCTAACTACCTCATTCAAGGTTACACTTCCTTTAACCTGTTTTCTTGTCAAGGTGAGTGAATTTACTTTTTGGCAAAAAAATAGAAAAGATCTTATCACCAAAAAGAAAATAATGAATTTACTCAGTATCTCATCGTTTTATGATACAAATTACAGTTATAACTTGAGAGTTGATGCTATAAAAATAAAGAGCTACCTACCCTAATAAAACCACTACTATAATTACATCTACATTAGGCTTAAACTCGATCACATTTCAATCCTATTGTTAAGCTAAAGATGGCTGCTTGCAAAGCACTTGTAGTTCAGTTTGTAGATGTCAAATAATAATTATTACAAGGGAAAATGCACTACTGTTAATACCTTTATTTCCAGTAGGCTTAATATTTGCATCATTTCAATCTCAAACTTTTGAAGAAGTAAAATCAATCTGCAGCCATTTGCAGGTTTATTGATTGTCTCTTACACATCTTAATTTTCTTTTAAAAGTTTTGAATGTCAGTTAAAATGATTTCTTGGTGAAACATGTACCCTAAAAATGGAGGGCTCACAGGGTATTTAAATAATAAATGTTATGATGATATAAAGAGAGTAAGAGTTCACAGACTAACATCACATAAAGTTGCATAAAGTGGATAAATGTATTGATATAAACAATCAAATTGTGGCCATATTCACTCCCTTATACTGTAAAGTTAAAATAACTGGAGTTTAGCAAAGCTTTCTGGTGTTAAGTCCAACTTTGTACAAGTGTATAATCATAATTATTAGCATAAAGACATTTTACAACACAAAGTCACTTAATAACAAATTTCAATTCACACCAAATTCAACTCACTTATGAAGTTCACCTTCAGCTTCCATTTCTGAAGAAGCAATTTGCCAAGCTTGAGCCAAAGAGCTGAAATAAAATTTTTTTTTAAAAAATAATCTCATTTTATCCATCCTTTCAACTTACCCTATACTATCCCTGGACGACCTTGCAATTTTATTTGCAAGTTTGCTAAGTCCCTTAGCATAATTCGCTTCAAGTTCAGACCTATAAAACACCAAGACATAAATCTTACACTTCATTGTTTTTCTGTGTGTGGCAATAACCTTGAAATGAAAAGAAGTAAAACCTTTGCTCTACAATTATGAATAGACAGTAATCTCAAAAATATAAAAGTTTATTCTCATAAAAAATCTTATGAGAATAAATAACAGAAACCTCATTTCTATACAAAACATAAAACAATTCCTATGAGACTTTTCTATTTTTCAGATAACTGCAAAATTTGTTCACTGGAATTCTTTTATCTGTCATATTTTAATTAGTAAAAGAACTAGCATTATCAATTCCAAGTAGGAATTGGCAATGAACACGTTACTAAATAAAGCAGAAGGTGAAAGCTCTTCAGGTTTTTTAACCCTGAACATCCTTAACAAGGCTTATAGAATCAAAATGTGTTTATCAAGAAAATATAGAATGTTTACCTTTCTTGAAGAACTGAAGCAATATCTTTACAAAAGTCACTGCCTTGTTTAATATACTTCCTCAATTCGTCAAATCCATGATTCCCCTGCAAAAAATACAAATTTAAGGGTTAAACATGTTAAAATTTTCAGTGTTAAACACCAATAATGTTAAAACTTTCAATGTTAAACATCGATAATGTTATAACTTTCATTGTTAAACATCAATAGTGTTAAAACTTTCAGTGTTAAACACCAATAATGTTAAAACTTTTATATAGTATACACCACAATTGTGAGATTTTTAACAATGTTAATGTTACAAATATAAGTTAAACTTCTAACAATATAAAATCTTTTAAACAGTGGTAAAAATCTACCATTTCCTACATTGCTAGTATTAATCCTTGCGATTGCAAACAAAATGAGGACTTCAACAGCAATTTAAAAACACAATTTTACCCCAATTTCCTTTGGTACATCCAATTCAGGTGCACCAACACAGCTATTCAAACACCAAACTTGACTATTCTCCACACTAGCCATCTTTTAAAAAGACCCTTTTACAACTTCTGACCCCAATCTCCTCACAAACTCAAGCCAAAAGGCTCAAAGCCAAGAAAATAATCTTTAAAAAAAAAAAAAAAACTCCAAAATTGACAAAACATTCCATCACACCCAACAACATTTTAATTAACGAAATGAATAGAACTATAAATAAACCAAGTCACAGATATCATTCTTTCAGAACTTTGGATGAATCACATAGCAAGAAAATGCCCTCAATCTTCACAAACACTTCCTTGTTGTTCATTTCAATAGCCTACAGATTTCACAACAAAAAAAAAAAAGAAAAGAAAAATAAACACATCAGAAAAAAATTGACCTAGACTTCTTGAAAACAACTTATTCTTCAAGTCAAATTCAATCATCCTTAAACACAATTGGAAAACAAAACAACAGAAACATCCAAATGGCACAATTTCAATCTTACATAATTAATACCTAAATTAGAGAGTAATAAAATGAACTAGAAAATTACTACCTCTTGATTTCCATTGAGTAGGTGTAAAATTTGATGGATCAAGTCAAGTGGCATTTTTATACAAGGCCATATATTATTTTTATAGTTAGAATTGTCCTAGTGGTTTAGATAAAGTGAAGTTGTTATCATCAGTGTCTGGTTTTCCTAAGAAGGTAGAGAGAGAGAGCCTTGTTTTGTGCGGTGTTGTTTCTCTCTTTTTTTGATGTCTGAAGGTAAATTTCGTTAAGGTCATGTCCGTCTTGTTCATACAGGATACGCCCAAAGACAAATTATTGTATGTAAAAAAAGGCGGTTAATGGTATTCCTCCTCGGATATGCCATAACAGGACTTGGTTCGTGGAAATTTTTAATCAAAGGGTTGTTAGATAGGGTTAAAGTGGTTGGTTACAGATTTGTCTGTTACTAAACTTTTTAGAAGTCAGTATGACTTATCGTACAATGATTAAATTAACAATATTTGTCTCGATTAGTTCTCTTTCCTAGTTTGGAAAAATGAAAGGAAAGCGATCTACTAGGGTAGTGATTAATGTCAACAGCAGATGTCACTGTAACCATTTTGCACATATAAGCTTATGTACCGCAAGATGGAGGAATCTGACTTTACACAGTACCGTTATTTCCCCTTACTAGTATTGTTTAATACTCCATTAGTACTGGTAAATATTATTAAAACATTGGTACACATTATTTGTGTTATAAAAGTTACAGTGGTACAACTAGGCGGTTAGGGTGACATGTCAAAGTCCTACCTTAAAATTTTATAACCTACAATGGGGCGATGTCGGTTCGGCAGTTCTAATAATGGCCGCAGTATTTTAATAATGGTGGCGCGTCGGAACTGCCAGATGGAACCGGAAATGAATTCCATCCGGTAGTACCGACGCGCCACCAATATTAGAACTGCCGAAGCGACATCGTCCCATTTAGTGAATGAAGCTGTGTTCATGCAAAGTCAACTTCAAGTTATTTTTCTTTCTTTTGCTTTGCATGCAATAAAGTTCGATATTGTTATTACTACAGAGCAAGGCCAGTTCAAGCATTTGAGTACTACCTCATCTTCATCTTCTATGTTATAAATTAAACAAATCTACCAACATAAAAGTTGATCATGCATTGTCCCTCCTTACACACAGACGTGATGAAGGTAGGAGTACTGTACATATCAATTTTAAGAACTGTACTCAATGATATTGAGCATTGTACACCCATCAGACTAATCATTATTGTATTATTAACAAACTAACGACAGTATTACATTATAATGCAGTAGTACCTTTGTGCTTGGTCTTGTAAAGCTTTGTCTTCGGTGTTGCTGCATTGGTCTTCGCCGCTTGCAATAAGTAACACCATCATCTATCCCCACCACTTTTAACTCATGAAATTTCTGAATACCAAAATGAACTCATTAAAACTTATCTAAATTTGCTATTTAACTTTCAGCAGTTGTCAAGGGCAATTTTCAAAAATTTGCCAAATAAAAAACTTAAGCCAATGGTTTCACTTACGTTTTTAACGACCATTTCCACTCTCCAACGGTCACTTTCAATTCATCACACAAGGAATTCATTTATCAACCCCCCTAAAGATTGTTACATTTCCTTCTTTGTAAAATTACCCACCAAATGAATGAATCTTGTGTTCCCCATTTACAAAAACAACAAACATAAAAATATGGTCTGATGATGTGCAGACCTACAACTACCCAAAAATCACCTCATCGCAAGAATGTTGAACCAAAACTCAAATGAAATTATTCCAAATTCCATCCAAATTTGATAAAAAAAATTCTCTACTCTGGAATTTAACAGAACAGAAACGTCAATTGTCTATTTCCTGTGACATTTCCTTTGCTCTAATAGTCTCATTTCAAATTTAGAAAAATAGTTTTAAAAAATGTATCCCACACCAACTACCATTTTTAGAAGTATATTCTAGTTCCACATGTGTTAAAATGTGGGAGGTTGCTTTTCAGGTTTGCAATGCACCACTTCACACACACACACAACAACTATTTAATAATTTTCTCTATGTGGTTCCCAGTGATTTTCTACAACCATTTGACTGCACTCAGTTGAACTCTCATCATCACTCGAGTGCAACAAGATACATCCACTTGAAAAAAAAGTTCACTTTCCTGTTAACCAGCCACATCAAAGAGAAAACATGTGACTTTTACTACAAAAGCAAATGGAATAAATATTAGTGAACATGCAGAGTTGTATGAATGTTGAAAGTGTGCAGGAAAATCTTAAAAAGTGTTTGTTTTACTTAATGTTACTCAAGTGTTGTTGCTCAAGCTATCAAGGAACAGATGTTCCTGGTACGTAACTGATCTTCATAAGTAGCTTATAAATCATGCAATATTTTTCTCTTTTAAAACTCAAGTGCAATACGAATTATTGGAAAATTCGTTTTAGTCTACAGTGGGTTTTGTAAGATGTACTTTTGCTATTATTTTCTCCCAATTGCTTGACAGGCATTTCATTAAAGATGGTTCACATATACGATGTATTCTGGGACTGAATTAAGACATATGGGTCAAAGTTATATTAAAAGAACCAATCAAAGGAAGTCGTCATCTGCAATGATCTAGAACTTATTCCTCCTAAATGGTCGACATCAGTTGGTTTTGATGAAGAACTAACAGCAAGTTACAAGTTATGTCAACGAATGTGAACACACTCATGCTGCAGTAACTTTGGCAGGTACAGTACTATTCACACTAGTAGATATTTCTAAGAAGTATTTAGCTCTACAAAGTGTGCACATGCACATTGTCTATTAACACCTCCAATGGGTTAGAATTACGAACAGATTTTTAACTGATCTAGTGTTCACACTTGACCAGTATCAAGTGTGAAGTGCAGCTCTTCTTTTATGTGTACAAGGTCAGTAGATTCAAATTGCTACTACAAACACAGAAACAAATTCTGCGTTCCCTTATGGATCCACATTCAAATCCAGAATTTTTACTCTGATGTGTAAACCTTTTTGACTAAAGTTGCACTATTAACATTCCAATTTTTGATTTTTCTTTAATACTTTGTCTCTTGTGGTCAACAACAACTTCAAAAATTGTAGTGTGTAAATGCTACCAACAAGTTATAGACAGATAAGTGGAGTGGAGGACAAATATGGTGGAAATCTCGCCATTTCTCGTTTTGATCTCGACTGAGCACCAAACACCTAGTTAAAAACTTGACCTACATTGCTTGTACAAAAGGAACTTGTAGTAAAAAAATTACCAAAAAAAGTTGATTAGTAGTTTAATAATATGCCTGCACTTTTTTGTTTAAAATTTAAAAAAATAAAATAAAAAAAAAATACCTGAAAATTCTGTAGAGCAACTTGAGGAAGGACAACCTTTCCCAATCCGGTCCAAACCATTGCCAACCTTTTCTTCAAACTTTTCCCAACTTTACTCCTCTTGACAGTCACTTTCTTCTTCCTCTTAGTCTTTTTCCTTCCACTTTTTGATGGGCGATCAGTTGATGAATTCATGACTTCACATTCAAAAATCCAACCGCCCACTCTTTAACCTCACTTAAAACTCGTCCCTCCAATCAGCTCCAATTGATATCAGCCAACGTTCAACAAAACGTCCTTGTCAACTAGTTCAGCTGAAATCGAGTGTTGATGAAAAATAGAATCGCCCAAAAAAAAGTAATTCAAACTGAGCAACACTAAACTAGATATCACATCATTTTTTCCTCTCCAAAGGATCATTTCGTGATGGAGAGTATGAGAAGAATGCTACCTCCCCTTAAGCAAACCCAATTTAACTGCGCCATGTATTCTCCTCCATTTTTTTTATAATTTGATGATGCAGAGTTGCGTAACTTGGCATTTACATTTTTTTCTTAATAAGGCAATAAATTATGATTTAACCGAATTAATGGTTGTTTGTAGTGATTTGTTATAATTGAAGCAATTTTACATCTAAATGGAAACGTTTTTATGAGTATAGCTGACGTATAGACCAAAGTTATTGATTAAGTTTGTATTGCAGACTTGTTTAATTAAAACTTTTGCCGCTTAAGGAATTGTTGAGTAGGAGTAGCAAATTAAAGGTTTTTATATGGACGGTTTTTGCGGTCATTGACACAAGGTGTCGCTATACAGCCGCCATCTTTACCCTACAAACGTCATGTTTTTGCAAACAAAAGGTTTGAGTATTGAAATTTTTGCTGGAAAAGGTTTGAAATGCGATCTGTGAGATTTTAAAGCAGTCTCGCTTTTAAGTCTCGTGAGATCTCGGATGGGAAACAGCTAATTGCTGGTCACTTTTCAATGAATTACACGAGTTAAACATGTTGGCACGTTCGTTTGAACTAACTGTAAATGGGGGGGAAAAATATGGTGGTAATCTCGCCATTTCTCGTTTTGATCTCGACTCAGCCCCAAAGCTGCTACTTCTCTTCAATTTCATGTTTAACTTAAAAATAACATAATATAACGGTTCTTTTTACATCTTTAAATCTTGAAAAAATAAAGACTCAATCTTTAGCCTAAGATTTGCTTATAATCCATACCAAAAATGATCTGTTTCCAAACATTTACCTTTAAAATCGACCTCCAAAACCATCAGATTCTTCAACTTCTAACTAATAAATAACTCGCTAATTACATCTGAGTCATTCATGACTCCAGCAGACACTACTCTTTCAAAAAGGTAATTTATAAGACCTGAATATTTATCTTTCTTATCATTATTAATTTCTAAAAACCAAAATATCATACATATTTACCTGGAATTGAAGAGTTCATTGAACAAATTGTTTTCAAATGAATGACTAGATAATCTTATCTGATTCTCCAAAATCAATGAAATTACAAAACTTTTAACTCGAGGGTTAAATTATTGATAAAAAAAAAAATCTACATTGCTTTCTAATTACTGGTTCCTTCCTCTTACAGATACTCAAAACTATAATTTACACGCTCTAATTTATAGCCCAACCTTCACATTTTTTTCTTACCACTACAAAATTACACCAAAGTGGGAAATTAAATCACCAATTACCTCAAAACACTTGTATCATTACATAATTGATATGATCAATGAAGGCAAGAAAATGAGGTTAGCTCTAAAAAATACCCTGCAAAAATATTCAGTTGAGGTCATTAAGTTAAATCTTGACCTATAATCTTCGCCTCATCAGAGTTATTTTCTTGTGCAAAATGTACAATTTAGATTCAGGTCTGAAATGTATTAATCATTGTGTGAATAAATGGGCACGGCTTAAAGCTTAACCACAAACAACCCATTTATGATTCAACAGTTACACTCAGTTGGTTTGGTAGGAAATTAACCAATCAAAAATGAAGTCGCAATGCCAAGTTGCAGACTTATCAAGAGAATCAAACTTCTCGTGGTACCAGTTTCTTGAAAATATTTATGCAATTTTAGAGAGTTTTGATGGCAGACAGCACCTGATATAGTAAAAGTGATGCCTGGTGTTTGGTGCAATCGGACTAAGAATGGCTTTGGCAGAAGACTGTAGAATCAGAAATGAAATTATTTTTTGTAGATTGTATAATAAACGCTAAATGCACCCATTCTACACACTCATGTAGAAACTGCTGGAGTCAAAATGCAATCATAATGAGTGCGGTTTATTGCAAGATGGCTCCCTATGGTGCATTGTGATTGATGATAACCAATTCATTCGACACAAAGGTCTGTTATGGTTTCTTGCGAGTTTTGTGTTCGTTTGGTTCACCTTGTTTTCACCGTGTGGGACTACAGTAGTAGTTGTCTGCGTTACTATTCTTTTCTTTTCTTTCGCTTTTAGTTGACTATGGTTAGAGAGCGCACGATACTACACATACAATTTCACCGATATGACTTTATTTTTCTTCGTCTTCTTATATTTAAAGTAATAATTAAGATGTAGCTAAGTAAAATCACTATTTAGTAATTTTAGTTAATCCATCACTTCATATAGGTCAAAAACCCTTATTACCTCAAAAACTATTAAAACTCACCTTCAAAATTCAATCTTTTCTTCCTTAACAAATTAAAGTGCAAGTCATAAAGTTCATCCAAATCTCTCAACCAAATAAAGAAAAAAAATACCAGACAAAGATAACCAGTTTAAATATAAATCTCTCCTCGTAAGAAAACTTCAGGCCACTATCCCTTACACAAAAGGTTGATCCAAACACCTGCCAATTGAATTAAATCTGACTGGTCAGGGTCATAATTTTGAATTAAGAAAAAAAATCTTCTTCCGGCTTTAAGCTACCAGGACAAAATTCATTTCAAAATTGTCATACTTTCTAGATTTGTAACTTGTATTTAATGACGTAATTCGTTCCTACACCTGCGTCAATTAAAAATTCAGTACCGGCTTATGTGATAAAACAACCCGTAGTATTTTTTAATGGTTCGTATCGACCAGATTTCTAGTCATGTATTACGAAATTGTGATTCGTTACACCTGTCTTATTTAATTTTTGACGTGACCCAAGCGGAAAATGTAAACTATTATGGTAATCAATAAATTGTCACTTACCCAGAAACAGTCTTTGAATGAATTCATCTCTGTGTCTTGTATTGGCGACGCGGAACATGTACTAGAGTCGCTGCCCAATCCAGTTAACTTAACAACATTTTTAAACATTTACGAACCAGCTTGCCCTCCATCCGTATTCAAACTGACCAAGCGGAAAGAGTCATGTGGCTAAACAAAGTTGCTATCTAAAGACCGGCACTTAATCACAGTAATTACAGTCTCTACAATAAAAATAGGTCTCTTTGTAGACATTAAAAATATTTATTCCGAAATAAATTTTTTAAATAAATTTGAGTCATGTATTAAACGGTAAAATTTCCATTTGCTTTTTTAAAGTTTTTCTAATATTAAAATTCATTGAACTCTCATTACCTTTAAAATATTTATTTTTAAATTTACTGCGGCGTATTACCACATGGTTGCTGAGCAGTAGAAAAAGGAAAATGCCAGAAACAGAACAGTGAGTAAATTGACTACATTTTATCTCTTAGAACATTCTCAGAATCATTTCTAAGGGTGCTCTAAGCAAATAGGTGAAGCCCCGCTGGTAGAAATTAGTTTAAAATTAAGAAATTTGAATCTTTTTGTCTTTAAAAGAACGGCCGTGGCTCCACCTATAGAAACTTCTAGAAATTAGGCCTAGATATGAAAGTGTCGTTTGATTAAGAGGGCTAAAATAGATAACTTGTATCAGAAAACCGTTTAAAAGTAAATCGCGCACATAAAACTTCAAGTTAAAAACGAGATTTGTTCATTTAGTGTATTTATAAGTTGATTAAAATATTTTTGTTGATGTATTTTCAGAATGCTCGCGCCTCCAATGCAATGGGCACAAAGGAAAAGTGTTGTATTCCTTACGATTTGTCTGGAAGACTGTAAAGAACCTTTAATCAAATTAGAACCCGATAAACTTTACTTCAAGTCAGTCGAAGTTTTCAATTGTTTGCACAAGATAGAAATAATGGTTTTTCTTTCTATTAGGGGTAAAGGCGGAACTGACAAAAAAGAACACGAGGTTACGTTGAATTTTTTTAACGAAATTAATCCAGAGGTAACTAGATATTTGAATAAAAATGTGGGTAATAAAAGTAATTTATTTTCTAGGAATCAAAATACGTCGTGAGAGATAGAATAATAGAATTTGTTATAAAAAAGAAAGATGACGGTCCCTTTTGGAAAAGACTTCTCAAAGATGATAAAAAAGTAAAAATAAAATTTTCAGAATTAAGAATAAAGTTTGTTAATGTTCTTATTTTCAGTATCATTGGTTGAAAGTTGACTTTAATAAATGGAAAGATGAAGATGAATCAGATGATGAATTCGGAGGAAATCAAGATTTAGAAGATGTAAAGTTTTAAACTTATCAATTACGTTTACGATATGTGTTATTTTAACTGTAATTCGTGTCGATAGCGTTGCTCAGTTACTTGACTCTTGTCCTACTAAATTTCTTTCTTTTTAGATGATGAGACAAATGGGTGGTCTAGGTGGTTCTGGAGACAAACCAAGCCTCGAAGATTTGGACACAGGAATAGAAGGAGAAGACAGCGATGACGAAGAACTACCTGATTTGGAGTAAAGTTTCATTTGAATTTAATTTGCACTGATGGTTGGGTAGCAGAATCACTAAGATGAAGAAAAGTGTTATTGCATATATGTAATTTTTAATACCCAATTTGATTTGAAACAAAAAAAAAAAAAAAATTTCCCCCCAAAAAAAACTTAGATTGTTTAAAAAATCATCTGAATCATTACAGCCTGAATTTGTATTGATAAAACATTTAGCAATAATTTTCTAAAATTAAAAAAAAAAAAATAAGATGTTTAATTCACGACTTTTACTTACATTCCTTGACTTTACCTACATTTTTGGAGCTGTTTCCTGTCGGACTGTAGTGATTTCTGGTGATAAAATTTGCTATGTATATCTAAAAGAAGTTAACAGTATTGTAACTCATTATTTCCATTGACGAAATTACCAAATTTTGAGAATCCTAGACAAATTATAGTTTACAAATCTGGAGCTTCAAACTGTTTTAAGTAATGTTTACTTTAAAGTTGTAACCTGTATGCTTAGTGATGAGAATAAATCTTTTTTTCCTACAAAATAAAAAACATGGAATAAAAACAAAGATTGAAGATGAAAATTTTTATTAAGACTTGCCTATTGTAAACAAATTATAAATAGCTTAAAGAGAATGTTATTTCTGCTGTGTTACAGATTAACATTTAAACCATCTGCAATATTATTTAAAAAAAAAAAATTTAAATATAAAATTAGTCCAGAAAAAAACAAAAAAAAATAGAGAAAAGAATGGAACGTTTTTAATATTTGCAAATACAAATAAATACAATGTGCAATTATTTCAAGTAACGAAAAAAATTCGGTTGGAATGATAATTATTGGTCCACTTTTAAAGAAAAAGAAAAAATAATGTTGTCCAAAAGTATTAAAAATCCAACCAGCAGATGGTTTTACAAATTGTACTGAAGAAAAAAAAAATTAATACCGTGTCCAGAACCTGTCCGGGCAAAAAGACATTCAAAAAAAAAACTCTCCTCGGAAAGGAGATTTTTGCCCGAAAACAATTTAGAAGCATTTACGATGGACAATGCTAGGCCCAGACTCGTCATACTCTTGCTTAGAGATCCACATTTGTTGGAAAGTGGAAAGAGAAGCCAAAATAGAGCCTCCAATCCAGACTGAATATTTTCTCTCAGGTGGAGCAATAATTTTGATTTTCATGGTAGATGGTGCCAATGCGGTGATTTCTTTCTGCATACGATCGGCGATACCTGGGTACATGGTGGTACCTCCGGAGAGTACGGTGTTGGCGTACAGATCCTTACGGATGTCGACGTCGCATTTCATGATGGAATTGTAAGTGGTTTCGTGGATACCACAAGATTCCATTCCTGTTTTATATTTATATTTTAGATTTAACCTTTCATATACCTATGCATTATGCGCGCCTCTAGTGACAGCGAGTGGCAATATTTCAGATAAGAAATTCCAACTGGGTCATTGCCTTTTACTGACACTAGAGGGCGTAATCATTCGTAACCATTAACTTACCAAGGAATGAAGGTTGGAATAAAGCCTCTGGGCAACGGAACCTCTCATTACCGATAGTAATCACTTGACCATCAGGCAATTCGTAAGATTTCTCCAAAGAGCTTGATGAAGCAGCAGTGGCCATTTCCTGTTCGAAATCAAGAGCGACGTAGCACAATTTTTCCTTAATGTCACGGACAATTTCTCGTTCGGCTATAAAATAAATCAAAAATTAGTTTTAAATAGTCTGAGTTTAAAAATCCGGCAGAGCACTAGCGCCATCATTAAAAATACTAGCGGCTAATTGTTGAACTTACCAGTGGTGGTGAATGAATAGCCACGCTCGGTCAAAATTTTCATGAGGTAGTCAGTGAGATCACGTCCAGCCAAATCCAAACGGAGAATGGCATGGGGAAGAGCGTATCCTTCATAGATGGGGACAGTATGGGACACGCCGTCACCACTGTCCAAGACGATACCAGTTGTACGGCCAGAAGCGTACAGAGACAACACAGCTTGAATGGCGACATACATCGCCGGCGTGTTGAACGTTTCGAACATAATTTGAGTCATCTTCTCCCTGTTAGCTTTAGGGTTGAGTGGAGCTTCCGTAAGAAGAACTGGATGTTCTTCCGGAGCCACACGCAATTCGTTGTAGAATGTATGATGCCAGATTTTCTCCATATCGTCCCAGTTAGTTACAATACCGTGTTCGATTGGGTATTTCAAAGTGAGGATACCTCTCTTACTTTGAGCTTCATCTCCTACGTAACTATCCTTTTGACCCATACCAACCATAACACCCTAAAATAAAATAAAAATTATTAAGCATTGATATTTCCAATTCAATATTTAGTTAGAGTCCCAACCCCCTTTTTACAACCTAAACATAACCATATATGGAAATCCAATATGGCCGCGCGGTGGTTTTAATTCTTTTGCACGGTATGTTTGATTAAAAAGTAAATACTGCAATGCACCAATTGCAGCTGAATAAACTTTATGGTTTGAAAAGAATTTTTTTTGACGTGTTTCATACGAGTCAGCCAATTTTCCAACACGTCAGCTAGTAATCGATATTTTTTTTTCCCTCCGAACGTCCCACACTTTAAGCCCCAAATTTTCCGTTACCTGATGTCTGGGTCTGCCGACAATAGATGGGAAGACGGCTCTTGGCGCATCATCTCCCGCGAAACCAGCTTTGCACATACCGGAACCATTGTCCACAACCAAAGCAGCAACGTCGTCGTCACACATGTTTACAGCAGAAAATTAGTCTGTGAATAGTAAAAGAAACAGGAAATTAAAATTACTGTTTGTAATAGGAATTTTCCGCTCGTCACGTAAAAATTTAAAGACAATAAAAAAATACCCTAAATGAAATTTTGATTTAAAAATTAAATAATCCCGTTATAGTTCACACACTGCACTAAAAATTAATCCAGAAATAGTTGAATATTTGCTCTCATAGGAACATCCTTCTCTCGCGACCTTCTTTTCACTTCACTCTTCTTCCCCACACCCAAACCAAAATGGCGGCCGCAGGTGGTTGTAATCGCCGGCCGGCGTAAGGGAGAAATTGCCATTCAAAGTATAAAAAATCACAGAATAAACTTACTAAATGTATCGTCGGAATCACTAAAAACTCTAAACCCAACAACTTTCTTTTGTATATCCAAATGCTGAATCCGTAAAAGCAGCTACAACAACTCACACTCCTATATAAATTGCGAGGTTAACACTTACATTCAACACAGACGTGTTCGTGGATCGTTTCTAGGAAAAACTGTGCCCGGAGCGTACAATTTGCCGGCTTTTATTCGACGCTCGTTCCACTTCGATGAAGCAAACTCAGGCGCTCTAACTGATGACCAAATATGGTAAGATTCCCTGGTTCATTTACATAATCCGTCCATACAGGGCGCCACAAAGCCCTCCCATTGGTTGCCTGCAGCAAAGATAGATCCAAATATGCGAACCTGCAGAAACACTCTCGGTCGTTTCAGCCAATCACGTTTTACGTGACCATATATGGGCTTCGTGACCGCGAAGAGCAATGACTCAATAACCCGGAAACAATTCATTCGTTTGAATCGGAACTTGCGCCTCACCTTTTCTTACTTCTCGGATTAGTGATTTGTTGCTTCTACTAGCGGAAAAGCCGATCGCGTTTCATATCAAGGTCATTTTAATGGAATTTTGCAGATTATTTGACACGAATATTAAATGGTTCGCTAATCGGAGATTTTAATAAATGAGATTTCGCTCTGGTTCCGCTAGGATCCCGGGTTTTCCGACCAACCCAAAATGGCTGCTCACTCAGGTTGTTTTCTTGATAGGTATTTCAGCGTTGTATCACGTACGAGTAAATAACTTATTTTCCAAACCACGTATGCAGAATAATTTAAATTTAATAACGCTTAAATGTAAATTCGAAATTTATTTATAGATATGAACTTTTGATGTAGCAGGTGGTTGCTTCCATTAAAAATAAAATAAAAAAATGCAAATAAAACTTTAGTCTTTATTTGGAAATTTATTACAAGAGTATTACAACATAAAACTGCCCTAACAAATTATTTAGTAATAGTCCTAACCTTGACACCAATCATCTTGGCTTCTCACAATACAAAAATTGGGCCAACGTTTTATAACTGCAGTATATTAATTCTATTGCTCCATTTTTGCTCTCGAGGGGAAAAAATGTAATAAATACACAAGTGGGTGTTTAAAAATTAATAAATAACACAAATAAGTCCTCACTCACCTGAATTTTAATACTCAACGTCCCCAAATTTTGCTTGAAGAAAAAAAAAATATGACCCAAGTGGTAAAACTACACACCAAAAAAAAATTTAATGGGTTTATTTAAACAGCTCATTTGGTTTACTAAATGATTCACCCTTCACTAAACTGAATTCTTTCATTCAAACGACCAGACCCTTTTCTGTATAGCAAAAAATAAAAAAAAATATGCAATTATCAAACATCTTTTTCTTACACGACATCATCAACTTATTCATAGCGTTTTTTAACGCCAGAAATTTCATGTAGGAGTTCAAAAGCCAAGGAAATATGCGAGACCTTGAAATGCCACAGATTGGAAGTTCAGAAAAGAAAAAAAAAGAAAAAATTACGTCACTAATCACTTAAATCTTCATCTATTTATAAAAAAATGATTTAAAACCTATTGATCATTTATATGATTTAATTTCAGATAAAGCAGGTTGTATTTAATCTTGGTCATCACCTTTTATGGTCACTACATTTCAACGCGATTGATCATCTCATCAGACTATGTAATCTTAATCCAGAGTTGAACTGCACCTGGTTTATTAGGCCGCCCTGTTCCTGACCCCTTGACTTACAGCCAAGAGGCAACTGCTCACCTCTCTTTCTCTCCATCTTAAGTGGTTGGATTTATATAGTAAATTGCCACCTCTCACTTTGCATAAATCAGCTGGAAATAAATTTTAAAAAGTTGGCAACGTTTTTTTTTTCTTTCGGTACCACCTTCTAAATGTGAAATAAATCCTGTTATTACGTAATTGACACACCCTTACTGACATGTGAAATGAGTTTTTAAAATTTAATTCCATGTTTTTTTATACTCAAATTGATTTCCGAAGAGAGTTTCTTGTTTTACTCGTGAATGATAGCCGTTCTAAGTATGTTAGCTGGGGCCCTAGTTACTCGCAAGCCTGTTTTAGGGATTGGAGTTTTCCCCTAATCGATTGGAAATCATAAACCTTTTAAAGTATTTTAAGTAAAAACACTTTTTTGTTTTTTATCAAAAATATTTAACGCAAGAACTCTTCCATAGCCCTAAATCGAGTGGCTAGTGCGTGAATCCACCACTGGGAGGAGGGTTAATACCCTCTGGTGAGAAAAAGTGGTATGTGTAACCACTTTTAAAATCGTTTAGGTACGAAAAATATTTCTCAAAATTTATTTATTTTTTCAGAAAATAGAACGGAAAAACAATTTCTCTTCCTAATTTCCATTTTCCGGCTTCTATTTGAAAAGAAACCCTTGCGGGAAATGGAAAAAACTGACCCTTGACACGATATCTTTCATTTCCCCCGTATCCCACTTCAAGGCCAACCGAACTAAATACACAAAAAATGCTCATTTTTATTATCTTTTACAAATTCTTTAAGTGTCCTGTTCAATGAACTTTATCCACAACATGACTAACGCCATACCAAAAACTTAAAACGTATCAGTTTCACTAGAAATGCCAGCCAACCCCAACCGGTCGCAACCTAACCCTAAAAATATTTTAAAAAATAAAGAATTTTATTTATCAAAATATTTTATCATTGTATATTTTATAACTCATTCCCCCTACTTCATTACATATTTATTCAACCGTATCCCAGATCTTGACAGACAAGCCAATTTATATTTCTATTTCACTACAAGGAAAAAAAACTTTCCATTTGACCCAATTTCGATATAACTCCATCGAACCTATCGAGTACATGGCCATTTTTAGCCACGGTCGAGTTTGAATCGTTTTGAATATTTTTACAGGTTAACGATCTATAAAAACAGTTTTTCCAAATAATTTCAATTTCGGTTTAGTCATTTTTGCCCCAGGAAACATGTTATCATAGTTCAAGCATGTTTAAATTCAGATTAAACATCCGGAGATTTAAAAAAAAAAAAAACTTGATAAACTTTAAAAAAAAAAACTTTAAATACCAAACTAGTCAAAATTATTAAACCGGAGCGCCTTTTAATAATTACTTAATTTTCCACCAGAATGCGGGTTTCATCTCGTACATCATCTTCAAACGTGTTCTGTAAATTTCAAGGGTAAAACTGAATAAAATATTTTTTTTATTTTAAGAATAAAATCGACTTCTGACCTGAATTTTTAAAACAGTAACCACAAAGAGTTATAAAAGAACAGATGTTATTCATTGGACTCTTCTCTTCACCCCTGATTTTAAAAGATGGTTCTTACCAACTTATTGTGTGGCGAGTAGAGGGGACTTCTAACGCGTGTTTTCTCATCCCCTGGGGTAAGTATGAGTCACCCACCACCACTTGCAGCTGTGTGTTTCGAAGTACTTTGTGTCCTCGATTCGTTGATCTACATGCGAACAAGAGCAAGTCTAGAAAAGAAAAAAAAATCAAAACTGTGGATCAAGGCTGCAGATTTCACAGACGATTTCAAAGATGGAGAGTTGGATAAAGTGTAATCATATCCTATTTAGGGTGTAAAGTGGATATTTTAGTGTGCTGTGAAATGTAAAATAGTTTTTTTTTTAGGTTTGATTAGATTAGGATTTGAGTGTTGGAAGATTTGGTAGTACCTTTTGCTTGTTTATTGCTGTCTAAATAAATGTAAGTGTAGATAAAAGTGCATCAATTTCTGCAAATAAAGTTTTAAGTGTTTGTAGTTGGAAGTGCGTGTCTAGAGATTGGAATTTACTACACTAGAAGTCTTGGAGATAAGAAGCTAAAGATTAGAGTCATTAATTTGATAACTTGTAATTTAGGTAGTTTCTATTCAATGAGCATTGCTGTAAATTAGCAGACCTTAAAATTGTTTTATGGGTAGAGTCTGGATTTGCAAAGAGAAAAGGTGCAGTCTGAATTTTACAACTAGTTAGATGTACCAATTAGTTTCAAAGTTAGTTGTACAAACTAGCCTCAAAATCAGCTGTACAAACCAGCCAAAAGCAAAGTTAGTTGTACATACTAACTTCAAAGTTAGCTGTACAAAGTAGCCAAAATCAAAGTTAGTGATTCAAACTAGCCAAAATTAAATTAAGTTGAACAAACTAACTTCAAAGTTAGCTGTGCAAAGTAGCCAAAATCAAAGTTAGTGGTACAGGCAGAATTGTCAAGTTGCACGGCAGCCTCCTGAAGTTCCACGGGATCTGCATGAAGTAGCTTGGCGGCCGCCTGAAGTTGCTCGGCAGCCGCCTGAAGTTACTCGGCAGCCGCCTGAAGTTTATTGTCAACTTTCAAAGCAGACGTACGAACATTGTATGTACCACTAACTTTGGTTTTGGCTACTTTGTACAGCTAACTTTGAAGTTAGTATGTACAACTTACAAGTTAGGTGTACAAATAAGCCAAAAGCAAAGTAAGTTGTACACACTAACTTCAAAGTTAGCTGTATAAACTAGCTTCTAAGTTAACTGTACAAACTAGCCAAAATCAAAGTTAGTGGTACAAACTAGCCTGAAAGTTAGCTGTACAAACAATCCAAAATCAATGTTAATTGTTTACACTTCCTTAACTTTGGGTTAATAAGGATTAATAAGACACAAAATCTTACAGCACATTGACATAGCATTGCAATCTGCAACTTGTAACAACTGACAAATTGACTTTTCTACAGTATTGAATTTCTATCATTACTACAAGCACATATCATCTGCCATTGCATGAAATCAATTACAACTATAATCAGTTAAACTTATTCAATCCAAGAACAAAAAAAAAATACTTCAAAACTTTTCTATCTACAAAATTTTTTAGAGATAAACTCTTTTCATTCCAAATTTAAATAACCAATTATAAAATAAAAAAAACCAGTCCAACATTTCTATTGTCCTAATTCACCAGATAAGATAAATATTACCTCACACAAACTTTTGCATCATTTGAAAGGGGAAAAAAAAGTTTTCCTACAAATATACCAAAACAATTTTTTTTCTATCAATTAAACTTACAAAGTTTATGACTACTTAAAAACATGAGAAATTTTCCCATTCCTTTTTTCCCTAGCAATTTATCACGTGTGGAATTTTATTCCATATTTGGTAACTTGTCCAATCCTTTTTTCTGCAACAAAATTTTTCATGTAAACTAATCTCAATTCTTTAAATTCAAACTTTTCTTACCTAAAAACATAAAAGGATATGTAAACTACAATCAACTTCACATGATGAACTCATAAAAAAAAAAAAAATCGCGTGACAATTTGTAATCTATATTAAAGCGGAAAACATTTTCCCTCCTGAATTCAGGAAGTTTTTATAGCTATTAAAACTATGCAGCAAAAAACCCGGTTTTTTCCATCTATTTTTTTTCATTAAACACTGCATAAACACTGCTACATTGAGTGTAACAGGTGGTCTGGCGAGCTTCCCCGTTTCTCATACAGAGGGCAGCAATTAAAGCCTATTAAACCTAACATGAGCAATAGGGCATGTTCTGTGATCCCGTTAATGATAGCAATTATTTCGAAACTTTTATTTCTACTACATATATACTTCATAGCTACTCTCTAAATGCTTTTACGTTTGTATTTGATCTTTATGCTTTTAAAAAAGATGGAAAATCAAGTAAAAAAGTTGAGTTCTGAATAAACAGTCAAAATGTTTAACGGCTTTGGAGCAATCTTTATGGCTAGTCAGTGAACAAAATGTTGAGATATTAGGTCTTAGTGAGAGTTAAAATATTATTATAACTCTTAAGTCCTAGTACTTCTGTAATAGTAGGACTTAAGTCTATTTACTAAATGTTAATGCAAGTACAAATACTTTTCGCAATTTGCAATAAATTGTGCTAGCTAGGTCTTAAGGAAAGTTAGCAATCCGTAAGGGGTAATAGCTCTAATCTTACAAGTTAGAGAGTTAGTCAATCCTAGTTTTTAAAATCTCTTACCTCCACTTATGTTAATGCAATTAACTATTACAGCAAGCAAGAAATCTGTAGAGTAGGATTTAAGGAGAGTTAGTAGTGCCTAACATTAACTTAGAGCTAACAGCTCTAATTGAATGTAAATACAAATGAACTGAATCCTTGTAAGATGTATAATTGTATAATGCAAAATTATTAGGTCTTAAAGAGTGTTAGTAAATCCTATCTCACACAGTTAATTGTTAAACTGAGCAATACGTCTGTTGGCTAGGTCTTAAGGAAAGTTAGTTAAGGCCTAACTTTCCTCTAAAACTAAAAGCTAGTAGCTCTAGTTGAATACAAATTCAAATGATTGTGAGATGTAGAATTACAGTTTAATGCAAAGCCCTATTAGGTCTTAAGAGACAGTTAGTCCATACTAGATAAAAACTCTACTTTTTAAAATATAAATCCTTTGATAATTGAACTGATCAATAAGAATAATCCTTAAATCTTGGCCTTGGGGAACCAGAGACTGTTCGGGGTCTCAGGATAATCAAAGTGATGAGATAGGGTCTAAATTTGTTTCACTTGTTTTGGATTAATCATAGCGTAACATCACCATGACCAGTAATTGAAGAAACAAAAGTTTATCAATGATGTAGCTTGCAGTCAGATCCTGAATTAGATTTAATCAGACATCAGTGAGGTAGACCCAATTTAGGCTACATTTTAAGGCTTAAGGAGGAGAAAAATTAATAATAAAAAAAGCTACACAAGTATCTTGTAAATCAAAGTTAAAGGGACAATCAAACCTTTTTAGCACCTTAAATTTCAGTTAAAATTTTTGTACACAATTCCAATATAAGAGTGATTGACACGTTAAACGAGTTTATAAATATACCAAACCAGAAACACCTTTCATTTTTATTTTAATACCTTTCCCTATTCATTCAAAGAGAAAAATCAATAAAATCAATGGAATCCTAAACACCCATGAGATCATAGTTCAATATGAGGTATGCGAGGGAGTTGTGTCATTTCATTTATCTTGTACACTATGATTCATCATGGAACCACCTTGCCTGAATCACAGTTTTACTATAATCTCACCACTCCCCAAAACGTAAAAACTCAATTTCCCTTGGTAATGAAATCTACACACTACTCCCATCTGTCTTCAACATTTCTATTTCCTTCAATGATTCATCCATTAAATATCATTTAATAGAACGTTTGTCCTTCAACTGTCTCACATTTTAACGGATTCATTTTAAATTCAAATGTTCAAACCTCTCAACTTTATCTTTAACCACAGGATAAAACGTTCTTACCCCTCCCTTTCCTGTCTAAAATTAGCTGAGAATAAAAAAAAAATGTGACCTTGCCCTTGAATCTAAAGAGGCCAAAGAGATTATTTACAAACTGTTTTGGGGATTAAGTGAGTTTACCATGTTTGTAGCAATGCGGAAGGTTAAATAAGTTAAAAGTTAATAAATTCAACCATTGTCTACGATTAGTGATATTTGTAAACTGCGTTTTTGTTAACAATTTTCATAAACTGCCACCAGGGTTCGCTTTTGTCTAAGTGAAGAATGAGTAATGGAAATTTGAAACAAATGTTTCAATATATCTGATAAAACCAAAAGATTAATCACAGTTGAATTGAAATAGGTCAGATATTAATGGCGCCTTTTAGGGCTAGTGATTGACAAATTATCCACTAGGGTTAAAGTGACACCTATACTAGTAAAGTTGAGTTGAGTGATGAGTTGGTATGAGGTGAATGCAAAATAAGTCTTTCAGGTTGACAGATAAAGTGAAGTGATTGTTGTTGAATGTTAGTCATTTGCTGGCCCCACTGTAGCATTAGTACAAGATGCAGACAATTAAATTTAGCTGATATGGTTATCTATTTATCGGTGGATGGCTTTTAAACTTTGAATGATAACATTTCTGAATAGTACTTTTTATCATTTATCCAATGACAAAAAAGTAATCAGGATTTTAACAAAAGACTGAAGTAGCTGCAATATAAGCAAAGGTCAAAGTATTAAGTCATAGTGTACGTTAATTTTGCCTATTAATCTAAGCTTTGGTCTTAATGAAAGTTAAAAATTGTTCTTTTAATGTAGACCCTTAATTAGAATCAAAAAGTAAATAATATCATTAACTTCATATTAATGTCTGAGGTAATATCTTAACTCTGTTTTACACCTAATTTTAACCGTGTATCTGTTTACACTTACTCAATGCTTGTAGATAATCATTTTCATTCAAGGAAACTGGAACCCATCTTTAAATCTTAACTGATCACCTTTCTTTGACTAGATCTGTGATAACATTTTCCGGACTATAAACCCAACTGAAAAGAAATTACATACCTTTTCACTCCAAATACTTCATCCATGAAAACCATGAAAACACATTTCCCGCTATTAACCCTCCCAATAGTCACCAGATGTCACCACTCACCGTTCCAAAACACGTGCTCCTACCGAGAGTTTCTTCAACCGCCTCCGACACCGGGTTCACAAGTTCATTTCAAATGTCAACATCAATATTATTTATCAAAAAAAAAATAAAAAACAAACCTATTAAAAAGCAAGAAATGAACAAAAAATCAGAATAATTTTAATGAAAACCGGATATAGTTTCAACGTAATAAAATACAAACTCCAAGTTCCGGTTGTGGAAATGTGGGTGGATTTTCGTTTGTACAGATGTTTTTGAGCAAAACTATAGGCAACAAGTTGCTGCAAATACCACTCAATTCTTTACAACACTGAGAAAAACTATCTCGCATTTGCAATTACGTCAAACACAATTGTGACGTGTCTACAGAGATAATCTTTAAGTATGGAGGAACTGTCCACAACGATTTGGGCTGAGAGAATTTGGCTGCCAGAGAATGTCACTTGGCGACAAGTGGAGAAAGAAGGGAATTACTTAAATGCTTATCCATTACTCTACTGTTTTCCAGCAGCATTTGGGGTGATTTTTATTCGGCTCATCATTGAAAGGTGAGAATCTTTACGCTGTAAATGTTATGGAAGAAAAGGATTTGGTTGGTTAATTATTGATTCTAAACTTGGGATTCAGGGCAAAGATCGGAATTTGACTTTTATAAAGTCCAAAACCAAAACTTGGTTATAAGTGCAGTTTATAAGAGTCATTTTCCCAATATTTTTAAACTCTTTTCGCCTAAAGGAAATCAATTGCAACTAATTTTTTAAGTGAAAAACATCTGTTTTTTTTTTAATAGATATCATTTTATATTTACTTATTCAGGATATTTTTCGTGCCTTTTGGACGCCTTTGTGGTTTATACAAGACGAAAATAGAGCAAAATGATATTTTGGAAAATGCATTTATCCAAGAGAAAACTTCCGAAACATTTGTAAATCAAATATTTCAAAATGTTTACATATTTTTCAAGTATTTGTATTTTCAGATCAAACAATTGGCTTTATCTTTGAATTGGGATGAATCCAAAATTCAAAACTGGTTTCACCAAAGACAAAAGATTCAGAAAATATCAGTAAAATTTAATGAAAGTGGGTAAGTAAATTACATACGAGCTAAATTAAAGTGAATAGAAAAGTTGAAATAATTATGCATTGCAAAAACAAATTCCAAGTTCTTAAATAGATTTATCTTTGCAGGTGGCGTGCAACATTTTATTCTATTATGGTCTTATATGGATTCAATTGTTTATGGGACGTGAGTATAAACTATTCTAAATATTAAGGAGTTTTGGTTTGTGGTAATGAAACTCAAAATCTATGGCAGAAAACAAATCTTCAATTTAAGTGAACATCTAGTAAGTTTATAAGAGTTTGTAAGATAAGCGAATGTGAAAATTCCAAAGTTTTCCCAGAATTTTTCAACGAAAAAACATGAAAATAGCGTTAAAATAGCTTTCCCCCTCCATCTAATAGAATAAAATCTTATTACCGGGAAAAACATACCTTTCAGAGTTTTCAATTGCTTGAAAAGGCTTGAAATTGCGCATTTAGTGGTCGTGATCATTTTCTTCCTTTCATGCCCCTCTCATTACCATGAGTTGCGAAAGTTCCTTGATATCATTCTACTTTGTGCTGGTAGGAATTTTGGGCTCTCCAGTTTCCTTTGCCGTCTTCTTCAAAAATACTAAGTTAAGAGATTTTATCTTTCCTATTACATTTTCTTGTCCCTGACCCACCTTTGAAGGTGATTGCTGTTGGGAGTTATAAACCAAACAAGTAGAACTAAAGGTGTTGAATCACACCTAAAACTTGTCTTCTTAGTAACACCTTTTTAGGTGTACATGTATGCCCCTATGTAGTACACCTTTTCTTTTTCTATTGCCTACACCATAAGAAAAGATGTATAAAACACGATCACATGTAAGTAACACCTTTCATACAGCAAGGTGTGTTTGTTCATGTAAAAAGGTGTATCAATCCATATTACACCCATATAACATCTTTTTTTCTATCAGCGTAGATATATGTTGCTATTAGACTTTAACACATTTTCTCATATCTAGAAACCTTGGTTCCAAGACGTATCAAAAAGTTGGACAGACCGCGCCACGTTTGTAAGTAGTTACGATACCCATGAAATACTGAAGTGTTTAAACCCAATCCTAACAAAATGACCACATAATTTATTGCAATGCCACTAGGAAGGGTTAAGTCTTGTAAAGTGGTAGGTTTATGAACCCAATCTATTTTCTTGTTCCCTTTCTCCACTTGACTGTATCTTATTTAAATTACAATAACCTACAAAATGTTTATTTTCAGGTTCCTCCTAATGATGTCTGGTGGTATTACATTATAGAATTAGCCTTTTATGTGTCTCTTATGATTTCCCAATTTGTAGATGTCAAAAGAAAGGTATATTCTTGAAATACATGAAATGTAATCTATACATTGTCTTTTGTATATTTATAGGATTTTTGGCAAATGTTTGTGCACCATGTTGTAACTATAATTCTGATAGCTGGCTCGTGGATAGTAAACAGTGCCCGAATTGGTTCACTTATTATGCTATGTCATGATGTTGGCGACATTCCATTAGAAGTAAAAATCCTTTTATTAACTGACAGATTCAAATAGTAAAACTGAAATGTCATTGGCAATTTGGTTTTAATATTTGAATTGACATACCCTTTACCTATCTTTTTATACAATATTAATCTCTTTACAGATTGCAAAATTATTTGGCTACCTAAAGATGAAGCAATGTTGTGATGTTACATTTGTTGTATTTTTAGTTACTTGGTGTATATCTAGACTGATAATTTACCCATTTGTGTAAGGATTTGTAAATGTTTTTCTTAAATTTTAAACTTACCTTTTTTTTTCTTTTTCAGTATTCTTAAAAGTGTCTTCCTTGATGCACATCTACTGCTTGGTCCAGCTCCTAGATACTTCTTAACCTTCCTGTTACTGGTTTTAATGTGTTTGCACATTATATGGACGTGGCTGATCGTACAAATCCTAAAAAGTTTTATAAGTGGCACTGTAAGAATCTGTATTTTATCAATTATGTATCTTTGTTAATAGTCTTTCTTGTGTAGCCAAAGGATGTTAGGAGTGACAGTGAAGATAACGTAAACAGTGATACAGAAGAGAAGAAAAAGAAGTGACTACCTGCGAATGAACTGATATTTTTACACTTTTTTAAAGTTTTATATATTGTTTAGTAATTAAGATGTTTATAAGATGTAGATTGGATACCAAAGATTTTGAGAAAAGAAATCTACTTGTACTTCAAAAAGTGATTCCTTCAGGTATCAGTGTTAATTTGTTGTTAAATTAAGAAAAGTAGTCATCTCATATTTGGCATAACATGAAAAATAAATCTGTAATTATGTAGCTCTTGGAAAATGTCTTTTATGTTGGAACAAATATTATAATATTGTTATTAATTAACAACGGTTATTTAAAAAGGCTTTAATAAATTTAATTACTTACTGACTCTGAAGTGTGTACAAAATTCTCATCTGTAATTAATGAGTTTGGGACCACGTGTCTCAGCCACTTAAATTCAAATTTCGACACTTGCACTGGTATGAAAAGAGTCATGTAGTGTGAAAGGTATAGTAACAGTAGAGAAAAGAGGTTAAAACGTAAAATTTCAGTTAATTATAATTATATAGGATGTTGTACCTGGCACTGTCTTTCCTGAGCTTTCCAAACTGGTTGGTTTCAAATGTGAGAGATTTCTGACCAGCTGAAATGAAAATTAAAACTGTTTTTAATATTAAATATACAAGTTTTCTGTCTTAATAAGGAGAATTATTTTTTTTTACAGCACACATACGAAAGGAAATGCTCGCAACTGGTAGCTCCACGTTATTGGAAAAGAAAATAGAACACAGTAATTATAATCATCTATTTTCGATGTAAATTGAGCGAATGTGTTTTGCCATCAACCTCTGTGTGCTTGAATTTTAAGTTTCAGCATAGGAAAAAGTAAAATTTCACAAAAGTAAGAGCATCCAAAATATAACCTGCACATAAAACACAATTAAAATGTTTATCCACTAGTATTAGCTTTTCCTGTAGCATTTGAAATAATTACTAACATAAAAGACTTATCGTGAGACATTATTTTGATGATTGACACTTGAATGAGATATGGTCACCAACCGTCAGTTCTTACTTCTTACAATATTAGTATAAGCATTATTCCTTCTTTTAACATTACTGGGCTGGTTGATTTGAACGAAATGGACATAATACAACATTCTTACTCCTCTGATCCCGCCAAACTTTGCTGCCACAATACAAAAATATATATATCAAATTCTAAAACTAAAAAGTTTAACGTATGTTGAAAAAAGTTATAAAATGCTGGCATCTGGTAGATCCACCCTATCAGAAAGGAAATTGCAACTAGTACAAAACACTTTAACAACTTTCCTGTACTCCAGATGCATTCTCACAAGGTCTGCATGGTTTCCAATTTAACATACAGGAAAAAGTAAATTTCAGTACGACCAAACACAACCTTATTATGGTTTTATTCTCGCTGTTTAATTCCCAAAAAGAAACTGAGGCAGACACTGAACAAAACATGACAGATATTTCTGCTCTACTTTTTGCTTTTCCTTTGGCATTTGGAATGATGCTTATAAGGTGGATTATGGACAGGTAACATTGATTTACTAACTTCATCTATTTTCTATAAATTAACAAGAAATATTTTACCCAGGATTGTCTTTTCACCTTTTGCAAAGTTTTGTTTATCAAAAACAATTACAGAAAACACTGACATAGGGACAGAAGGAACTAGCTCCCAGACACCGGTATAAAAATAAAATTGAAAAATTATATTTTCCTTCAATAACCTTTTCCTCTGGACATAGCAAAAGGCAGAATATAGAAAACTATTTAAAAAATTCACCGAAAGTGCGTAAGTGTTTTATCAGCATAAACTTATAAATTTATTACACCCTTCCCTACATTCAGATGGCGGGGAACATTTTATTTTACTACTGTTTGTTATGGCATCATTTCTTTATGGGATGTAAGCACTTGTATTTTAGTGACAAAAATTTCACTTGAACTCCTATTTGCAGAAACCGTGGTTTTATGACGTGTCAAAATGTTGGGAAAATCAAGAATCGTTTGTAAGTTTTAACCCTTTGAAAGTTATTTCAAATTTCTAATGATTGAATTTCAGATCCTTCCAAATGAAATACGCATATACTGGAACGTACAATTTGCATTCTACATATCTCTTACAATTTCCCAGTTTACAGATAGTAAACGCAAGGTAAGAGATAGATACAAAATTGATTGTCTAACGAGTTCAATACCTTTCAATGCACGTAGGACTTTTGGATACAATTCACCCACCATGCAGTAGCTATTGCATTCCTCTGTATATCTGCGAGGTTCAACATTGATCGATATGGTTCACTTATAGCCCTATGTCATGACGTGTGCGATGTGCCATTAGAAGTATAGTTCATCTTTCCAATAGACAACGCATCAATAAACTTACTATTTGCAGGTCGCGAAGTTGTTTATCTATCTCAACATGAAACGTTGCTCAGACGTTGCATTCATATACTTCTTTGTAATATGGTGCATTGCAAGACTAATAGTTTTCCCATTCGTGTGAGAAATTAATTTTTTTCTTCAAAATGCAAACATAGCACTTACCATTTTGCTTTAGGTTAATAAGAAGTTTAATTTTTGATAGTCATCAAGCAGTTGCACCGGTTCCGAGATATTTCTTAACCGCCCTTCTGGTTCTTTTGTTTTGTTTGCACCTTATGTGGACATTGATGATCATAAGAATTCTGAAAGGTTTTGTAAGCGGAAAGGTTAGTTATTTTTTTTTTTTACTGTAGAATATTTTTAGAATGAAATTACCTGCTCTTTTAGGTTAAAGATGTAAGAAGCGACAGTGAAGACAATGAATTTGAAGGCAAGAAATCAGAATGAACTTTCCAGAAGATGTGATCAAATAGCATAAATCTAATTGTCCATCTGATTTCCACTTATTTGCAGCTTCTTGCAATATGTGTACGCATTTCAATCTTTTAACATTACTGTGGTGGTTTGATTTGAAAGAAATAAACATAATACTTATAGTTTATCTTATTCCTCTAATCCCGCCAAACTTTGACTCCTGCAATAAAAAAAATTATATCGAGGATTAAAAAGTTTAACATATATTTATAAAATGCTCCCATTATGTGGATCCACCCCCATTAGAGAAATTGGAATTAGCATAAAACATTTCATAACTTTCCTGTACTCCATAGATGCCTAACTCAATGACAATTTCATCTCCCGATCTGCATGGTTTACAGTTTAACATAATTAGGAAAAAGTAAATTTCAGTATGACCAAACACAAATTTCCAAGAAAGTGAGACAGACGGAGGAAACAAGTCAGAAAAGGCAACTTCTAAAAAATTATTTAAAAAATTCAACGAAAGTGGGTACAAATTTCTAATGATTGAATTTCAGATCCTTCCAAATGAAATGCGCATATACATGAACATACAACTTGAATTCTATCTACATCTCTTACAATTTCCCAGTTTACAGATACTAAACGCAAAGTAAGAGATAGATACAAAGTTGATTGTCCAACGAGTTCAATACCTTTCAATGCATGAAGGACTTTTGTATGCAATTCAACAACCCTGCAGTAGCTATTGCATAGTGCATCTTTACCAGGACTAACACGGATCGACTTGGCTCAATTATAGTTGAATGTCATGATGTTTGCGATGTGTCATTAGAGGTATTAGTCCATCTTTTTAATATTCAACACATGAGTAAACTTACTATTTGCAGGTTGCAAAGTTGTTTGTCTATGCCAAAATGGTTCCGAGATATTTCTTAACCGCCCTTCTGCTTCTTTTGTTTTGATTGCACCTTGCGTGTGGATGATCTTAAGAGTCCTGAAAGGTTTTATAACCGGAAAGGTTAGTAATTTTTTTTTTTTGATTGTAGAATGTTTTTACAATGAAATTACATGCTCTTGTAGGTTAAAGATGTAATAAGCTTCAGTGAAGATAGTTCTTTGGAGATGATGTCAGAAGAAAATACTGATGCATCTAGTACAGAAGAAGCATACTATCAGAATACTGACAAAAGACGAAAGGAAATTGCTGAAAGATTTATGGAAAGCAGGTGAGTGTTCATTTTTCAATTCCAACTAACTGGCACATCTTTAAACCAATTTTGTTTTTCACAGCAGGCGAATATTGTATTTTTCCATTACAGTTTTAAACGGAATTATTTTCCTGTGGAATGTAAGAGAGTTTTTACTAATAGAACACAATTCATCTGAATTGTTACAGAAGCCTTGATGGTTGCGAGATGTGACAAAATGTTGGACTGACCAGTGTGAGATTTTAAATTTATATTCAATTAAAAACTCCCTATTGGTTGGCAAAGTGTCAACTTTTGACTTTGTTGACAGTTTAATTACGAATCGTTAGTTTACAGGATCTTATTGTTGTCCTTTACTTGGACAATAACTCAAGCTATATCTGAATAATTGTTCTCGTAAAGACAAATTACTATCAAAAATAGTTATAGTTATGTAAATTAATTTTTAAATGATATTTTTTATCACTTAAAGAATTTTGTCTCTCTCCACTGTAAAACTATCCATGTTGAAATGTATTTTCGTCCTGTTTCGTCATTTCACTGCTGTGCTCTTTGTATGAGTTTTAAAAACATCTGTTGCTCTTAGAAAGAACTCACAAGATCTGCATGGTTTTTGTAATTTAAATAAAAAAGAGTAAATCTCTGTACGACTAAGCACAAGCTTATAATGGTCTTATCAAAAAAAAAAAAAAAAAAATATCACTAATATAACTGCGACCCCCTCTTATTAAGGAACAGTGAAGCTGGAAATCCCTTTTGTAATTAAAATTCCTCAAACATGTGCATTAATAAATATTTTATATTTCGTACAAGTTTGCTTTAGCTTTACAGTTGGTGTATTATAAACTTATTTGAAATGTAGAACTACTTTTTCCAAAATATTTTTTTTAAAACTTAAAAATTTAGTTATTTCCTCTTTATTTTGGCTTCAGTCGCCCCCTATAGTTGGTTTATAATAGTTCTGCATTATCCTTCACGAACATAAAATGTGTTTACGTCAACGTCATAAGATAAAAACGGGAAATAAAAAACGGTATCCTCCCCTTACAATAGCAGAACCTAGTACTTGAGTCTAATCAACTAAAAAATATGTTGACAAGTAAATTTGTCTTGAGAATTGACTTGTCGACTAAAATTGTGTTGAGAATTTCATTTTCAACTGATTCCCCTCTTTGAAACCCATTTTCCTGCATATTATTTTCCGCAATATTTCATGTACAAATACCATCTGTCCAAGTCAGGTTGTATCAACCAGCACAACAACAGTGCAATGAGTTTCGCAGAAATTTCGGCAATAATTGGAGAAGAAAGAATGTGGTTACCAGAAAACGTAACTTGGAAAGAATTTCTGCAACAAGAAAATCATGCCACATTTTATCCACTTCTCTGGTGTTTTCCAATTGCAACTGCGATATTTCTATTTCGACCTGTCTTAGAGAAGTAAGAAATGAATTATCAAGTATTTCTCTTAATTATCTATATCTATCTACTCAGGACAGTTCTAGCTCCTATTGCAGAGATTCGCGGATTATACCCATTCTTCAAAGAAAATAGTTCTTTGGAGAAAATCTTGCAAGAAAATGCATCTAGCACAGAAGAAGTATACTATCAGAATACTGACAAAAGACGAAAGGCAATTGCTGAAAGATTTAAGGAAAGCAGGTAAGTGTACTCATTTTTCATTTCCAACTAACTGGCAGACCAATTTTTATTTTCACAGCTGGCGAATATTGTATTTTTCCAATATGGTTTTATATGGACTTATTTTCCTATGGAATGTAAGGGAGTTTTTACTAATGGTAGATAATTCATGTAAACAAAATTGTTACAGAAGCCTTGGTTCCGAGATGTGACAAAATGTTGGACTGGTCGGAAAACTTTTGTGAGATTTTAAATTTATATTCAATTAAAAACTCCTTAATTAAATTAATATTCAATTAAAAACTGCTTAATGGTTGGCAAAGTGTCAACTTTTGACTTTGTTGACAGTTTACTTAAGAATCGCAGTTTACAGTACAGGATCTTAATATTGTCCTTTACTTGGACAATAACAAGCTATATCTGAATTACTGTTCTCATAAAGATAAATTACTACAAGTATCTAAAAAAATAGTTATGTAAATTAATTTTTAAATAATATTTTTACCCCATAAAAATTTTGTCTTTCTCCAATGTAAAATTATCTCCACGTTGAAATTCGTCGATTATTTTTGTCCTGTCTCGTCATTTTTCTGCTGCGCTCATTTATGAGTTTTAAAAACACCTGTTGCATTGAGAAATAACTTATTTTTATAAAAAAAAAAAAAAAATGAGTAATGTTATTGTTTCTACGTTCTACGGCCATCGACCGAGCTTTTTCATGCAGTAAAGTTAACACTCTAATTATATTTTTGGGCCAAGAAACTTGTACGGGAAGGGAAATGAAAAAAAAAGTACAATAAGATCAGTGTGTTAAAAATGAAAAAAAAAAATTAGAAGTTAAATTAGGTAAGATTAAGCCTAACTCTACCAAACTCAACGCAACCGAACCAAAAATTTTTATATTCAAACTTAATATCACTTTACCCAGATCATGACCAAAATGAAAACCCACTAATTTTTCAGTTAAAAATATTGAAATTGAATACAAATAAGTATTCCCATTTTTTTAAACATTTTCCTTGTTTTTTTGTACTTTCCATTCCTGTTCCTCCTTTTATTCTTTGCTATATTTCTATTTCTAGACACCAACCACTGACGTTCGCTGGTACTACATTGTGCAACTATCCTTCCACTTAACACTCTTGATTACCGTACTCATGGAATACAAAAGAAATGTAAAACTGACGCAGCAATGACGCGCCATACAACTTGCAGTGGAGTATAAGCGTGAAACTCAGCTGTGCTAACCTTATTAGCTGAAACTTTAAAAGAGCCAAGTTCTAAAATAGCTAACGTTTCTGCTAGAGTAAAGTACGAGACCTCACGAGATTAGCGTTTCTACTCCGCAGCCTATTCGTTTGGCGCAACATTGCAAACAGAATTTAAATCGTTTTTACTTACTGGTAATATTTTTCTAGAACTTCTGGCAAATGTTAGTTCACCAAGGTGCAACTATAACGTTAATTTTCTGTTCCTGGATGCTAAACGCCAGCCGCATTGGTTCTCTCGTACTTCTTTGCCATGATGTTGGTGACATACCACTAGAAGTAAGAAAAATATATTTAGTATTACTAACATTTTAATGAAAATGCTACTACATGTATCTTAAAACCACTTATTCAAACAAGATTCAGATGGGATAAAAATATGGGACTGACTGTTACTATTTTTTTTTGCTGATTTGGGGTTTTAAAATCATTGCACAAAACTGCTTGAACTCGCATGAAATGTGACTGCAGTCCAAGTATTCTTACCTTATAAGAGCCTCAGTTTTTATTATAGTTTTCCTGCAACTTAAGTGAGTTTAAGGACAAAAAATGTAGATTTATTGCAGTTACATTGCAGATTTTCTCTGCTAAGCCTTTTTAAGCCCTTAAACTATCTCTGCAGTCTTTTCTTGTTTTGTGAGGGTAGATATATTTTTTTTTTTTTGGCGGGTTACAACATTACCTTTATTTATTTATCTATCAAAGTTATAACAACTGCTTCTTTTTCTAGCTTACGAAAACCTTTGGATATTTAAAAATGAAAAAATGTCTCCACGTTTCCTTTTTCATCTTTATTATTGTATGGTGCACTACCAAATTGGTCATTTTCCCATTTATGTAATCACCAATATCAGAAGTTAATGTTTTCTTTCCACAATTTTAACTCATATTTCCTATTTAGTTTAATTAGAAGTTATATCAACGGTTCACATCTAATGCTGGGCTTGTTTCTGCAATACGCCGGTTTGTGTAATCTACTAATTCTTCAATACCTGCAAATTTTATGGACTTATATTATTATACGAGTTCTGAAAAAAGTTCTAAACGGAAGCGTAAGTAATTTGGTAGCATGAAACAAATTGGCGGTATACATAAATATTCCGTAGGTTCAAGATTATGAAGCTGTTTCGATTAATGAAGCCTACCAAACTGCCGATACCTAAGAAGTGCGACGGCTGCTTGCATTTACATATATATTGCAATTTTCAGTGCATTGGTTTGAATCATAGCATAAAAGTAGGGGAAGAGGTCAAAATAATTAATACCTACTACCCAAGTAATGTAAAAAATATATTATAAGCACGTAATAAATATACACTTACCACATTTTCGAGAGAAGACCGAATCGGGAAACGAAGAGTGCGTTAAATAGGCCTAACTTGCGAAACAGTATTTAAATGACCTGAAAATAAACCAACAACACATGAAACTATCCCATCAACATTTTAAACACCTTCATTTCCTTAAATACACACCAAAAAGCGTTTGTCATCGATTAAAGTACCGATAATTAAGTTTAACTTCCCCGCCAAGCAACTCACCCGCATCACAGCCTAACAAATTCCAACTCACGGTGGCAGCACAAACCAACCATCACAGCCCACACCCAATAAACTTATTATCCTCGCTTGGTGCGCGACTTCAGCCTTGTATAAACCTACGATTCAAAATGGCGGGAGCACTATACGACCGGTTTAGTACTTGGTTTTGGAATGAAGATGTTTGGTTGCCACCTAATATTACCTGGGCCAACCTGAAAAACACGGAAGCCACTCACTATGCTCAGATGAGTGATCTATACATCCCTATACCATTGGCATTCCTCTTCCTAGCAATCAGACTTATAGTGGAAAAGTAAGTACGCCTCAACAACATCATCTGAAGAAATTTCACCCCCACACCTACACCCAAATAAGAAAATATATGCAACCGATCACTTATTTAAATTAAGTGTCATCTTATTTGCTGTTATTAAAAACTCAGCAGGGAATTTTTATTTGATTTTATATTGAGCAAAATAAATCCTAAGTGAAAATGAGCTAAAAAAAATGACATACAAAAATGAGGATTTAAGATTAGGTCAATTGATGCTACTTACATGGGCGTTTCCTAAGATGTTTCCCCCATTTTTAGTGTTTGTTTTCTGAATTAATCATATGATGAATACAAAAAATATTTATAAATTCTCAAGGATTTTTAAGTCAACGATAATGACACATTTTTCAGGAATTTTGTATCTATTGTACCACTAAAATAAAAAAAAAAAATGTGGTATAAAATTTATCTCTTGTAATTTTAGATACAACAGCTTTGTGTTAGTTAATCTTTTAGAAAATAATCTGATTTTTGTAGTCTAGAAATTCAAACTTTGAAACTTGGAAGTTATAATCTTTTTTTTATGGATAAAAATAAATAGTCTTGACCTTTGGTGTATGTTTCAATGTCTTTTGGGTGAAGTTGTATCCACTGGGTTAAAAGATTAGAAATTATTTTAGAAATGACTCAATTCTTATTAATGAGCAGTTACAAATGATCTTTTATTTTCTTATTAGAGTAATTTTGACACCAATTGGCCTTGCCAATGGACTTAAACTTCACCGGCCTAAAAGGGCCCCCACCAATCCGATCCTTGAAAAAGCTTTTAGATCAACGGGCAAGTTGGTTCATAAACAAGTAAGAGGAAAGAAATGATTTTTTTGTGTATAATGAATATTTCCCACTATTTAGGAACTTCCTTCCGGTATTATTAATTTTATTAAAATTTTATTTAAATTTTATTTGCAAAAATAGGTGCAAGGGTTGGCCAAACAGTTGGATTGGACAGAACGTCAAGTTGAACGTTGGTTTAGGCAGAGAAGGAGTCAAGATAAACCAAATACTTTGAGGAAATTTACAGAAAGCGGGTACATCTTTTTTAAAAAATGAAGTTCATTATATATTTATTAAAATGAGTTTCCTTGTATTTAACAGGTGGCGTTTTATGTATTATTTTTGTGTTTTCATTTATGGATGCATTACTTTGTGGGATGTAAGTGACATGTGATAATGATTCATTTCTTTTCTTTATTTTTGTTATTTTTATTAACAGAAACCCTGGTTCTGGGATGGAAATGCATGTTGGTATGATTATCCATATCATGTGAGTATAGGATGAAAAATTTTTGTTCAATTTGAAGGTTTTTTAAATGTTGATTAGTCATAAAATGTAACAATTTTAAGTCCACCTTACATGTTACCATTTAAACAGACTCTAAATTTTACGAGTTATTTACTTAAGTAGACTGACATGTTATTCCAAAATTCAACAATTTGACAAGAAATTTCTCTTAATCAAAACTACCCTTCATTGAGACCAAAAGACACTCACAATCAAAGATTACCTGATATTTTTCTTTTGGCTGATTTGGCAGGTGTTTCCCCTCCTACTGAAAACTACTTGCTAATCAATGTTTCACACCCATGTAAACACTATGCAATTTGAACTTGTGTAACTTCTAACTGGAATTTAATACAAAAAAAAAATTTAATTTAATTGATTACCCCTTTAAACAAGTGACATATTTATAGTAATGGAAATAGGTGTTAGACCCTTAGGTTAAGGCTGGGCAAACATAAACTTGTTTCTGTATTGAATAAAATTGACAGTTTCCTCATCTGAATTAAAAGAAATTTTTTTTCTTTATAGCATGTGCCTACTGATGTTTGGTGGTATTATATGATTGAACTTAGTTTTTACTGGTCATTAACCTTTTCACAGTTTGTTGATATTAGGAGAAAGGTAAAGAAAATTTTGTTAGTAAATCTAAGTTTTAACACTTTTTTCTTTTCCCTATAGGATTTTTTGCAAATGTTAGTTCATCATGTAATCACAATTTGTCTGCTGTCTTTTTCATGGGCTTGTAATTTGACCCGAATAGGAACTTTAGTGCTTATCATTCATGATATTGCAGATATTCCTTTAGAGGTATTGTTACCACTAATGAAAACACCAAGAACTGCTTATTATATTTAAAGAATATTTCTTAATTAGGGAGCAAAAATGGCCAAATACATAAATAAACAACGTCTCTGTGATGCTTTATTTGGATTCTTCACCTTAACATGGTTCATTACCAGACTTGGCGTATATCCATATAAGTAAATTTTTTCTTAAAAAATTAATGAACTTTGATGTCATCCAAAATTTTTTTTAAATATATTTTTCAGAATAATTTTCAGTACTTTAATCGAAGCACCAAAAATAGTTCCAATGTTCCCGGCATATTACATTTTCAATGGTTTACTAATCGGGTTACAAATTCTGCATATGATATGGAGTTGGATGATAATGAAATTAGCTTTAAATGCATTGGCAGCTGGAAAAGTAATTTTAAAAAAATTACTTTTTTTCATGTTTCGTAGACATTAATTTCTTAATTTCTTGTTTAGCTCGAGCGTGATTACCGCAGTGGCAGTGAAGATAGTGAGCAGTCATGCAGCAAGTCAAATAGTGAACAAGACACGCGTAAGTGTAATTAATTTTTATAGCAGTTCTTGGAAGAGCAATTTTTGTATTTTCAACTTGTAATTATAATTGTTACTAACTAAAAGTATCTTTTCTATTAAATTTACTCTGTGTATATATTGAGAAAGAAAGAAATGAGGTTTAATGTCGCCAGCGACTACTAAGGCCATACGCAATAAAACAAAATTTTACGGTCAGATTTCTGTTCACAATTCTGACCTAAAAAAAGTTGATGTAAAATGATCAACTGTATTTACTGCCAATCACTATCTACTACACAGGATGGCCACCAAACCTGGAAATCAGACAAATGTTATAAAATGTCTAAATGAGCCAGGGTGGAAAACGCTTCAAAGTGTTCTGCAAAATTTAGTAAGTAATGACGCTTTACTTTTACCCCCATCTGTGCCACGTGTTAAGTATTTGAAACAACTGACCGTGTTGCTACTGCCTTCTAATGGCAAATTGAGCTATTAATCATTTTCGATTTATTGATGCTCTTGAAAGAATGGGTGATATCAGTGAATGTTTCTTACTATAATTACAAATTATCCTAGTGGTAGGATATAATCACGTGCTTTATGGCTACCGTGTTACATTTTTGCTGTTTTATAATACTGTACTTTAACGTAGGTCTATGCTGTTTGCTTTACGTTTGCTGTTTTTTGGTTTAATTTTGTTTGACTTGTTCTCGCTGCGAATAATCTTTGTTGCCGCTGGTAGCATTAAGCTTTATTCTTCTTTTTTAATGTAGGCTTTTCGGCCTGGTGGTGTTAAGTTGCCTTCTTCTTCTTTTATACTTTTAGTCTTGCATTTTTGTTGTAATATTTTGTCTTGTAATGTCTCTTCCGTTTCCTATGATCCTAGCTGTCGCTGGTGACATAAAGCTCTATTCTTCTTCTTAAGCCTTCAAACTTGCGGAACTATATGACATAGTTGCCAGTTGCAACATATCAAAAAAGCCAAAACAATTTGTGTGTTTGGCATGTTCCTTGAATGTTTTACAAGTCAATGGCCTTGACCTATAGACTGATTCCAGCTGGCAGAAATACTTGTTTATAATCCCATTCACTGCATTGGCATTCAGTTATGTGAGCAAAAACTTGCCACTTAATTATTTTCTTCCAAGTCAATAATCCGGCCTGGTATTTACCTATGCATAAATTTAGGTGAAAAGTGTCGACTATTTTTGTTTATGTGTGATGTAAGAGCATGTGAAGAGAAGTGGATAAGGAAATGGTTTCCTTTTTATTGTAGTTTATTTAATTTCTTTTTCTCTCTCCAGGGAATGGAATCATATCTTCAGCCACGTCACACTAGTAAAGATAACCAACTTAGTCACTAGTCAGTAAATTGGTTAATATTTTTACGACCTCATTATTTTGTGATGATGATGGTTATAAAAAAAAAAAAAGAGAACCCTCCCCCCTCCCAACAAATTGAAAAATTTTGATAATAAATTAAGATGTCATATTGTATAAAATAAATTACATCGAATGAAGACATTCTAAAATTTTGTTTTCTTTTATAATTTTTATTTTTATTTTTCTTTAAAAATTAGATAGTATTTTACAAAATATCCAGTTGTTGGTCATTTAAAGAGATGAAATCATTAGTTTATATGAAATTATAAGAACCCAAGAGAGAAATTAACACTAGTCAGAAAGAGCTTATTTATAAATAAATGGATGCCAATAACTGGACTTTCAATGTATTTATTGAAGGATAAAAAAAAATAACAAATTGCATTGCTCAATTTGTAGTTTAAAAGAGCCTAATATTGATTAGTTCGACGCTTTTTTATTGTGAAAAGAAATTTTAACAAAGTATTACAAATCGTTGAATTTGGCTATTAAAATGTTGTATTTCAAATTTATGGCAACTTTAAAAAAAAAAAAGTAAAAATCTAAGTGTGTAATGTGTGTCAAGAGAGTTTATCAAAAAAAGTCTTTTTAACTTTTGTAAATTGTAATTATAAAAAGCTTTTAGAAATGGAAAAGCAATTTTTTCCCATTACTTTTTCTAGACCAATTAATAATATAGTTTTGCAGTTTCACATAAAAATTAGAATGGCACTTAAAAATTACACTGGAATGAAAGTGTGTTTAAAGATTGAGAAAGCAAAACTTTCTAAAAGGCAAGTTAGTTCAGTTGTGTACTTAGGCAACTGTTAACTTTCAAGTTAAATTGTTAACTCCCAAATCCAATTGTTGTTCAACAATTGTTAACTTTCAAGTTAAATTGTCGAGTTCAACAATTAACTCTCAAATCCAATTGTTGAATCAATAATTGTTAACTTTCAAATTAAATTGTCGAGTTCAACAATTAACTCTCAAATCCAATTGTTGAATCAATAATTGTTAACTTTCAAGTTAAATTGTCGAGTTCAACAATTAACTCTCAAATCCAATTGTTGAATCAATAATTGTTAACTTTCAAATCCAATTGTTGAATCAATAACTGTTAACTTTCAAATCCAATTGTTGAATCAATAACTGTTAACTTTCAAATCCAATTTCTTGTGTTAATTAATTACTAGCTCTTGTCAAGTCATTAATGCACCAATAATAAAATTTTAAAAATTGTTAATTTCCAATTCAGACCGAATTATTAACTAACACTTTGCAACTTTTGATTTGAATCTGTTTAATTTCTCAACAACTAGTAACTTTCCAAATACAATTGTTACGAAAGCAATCACCAATTGAACAATTACCAATTAACACGAACGAACTTTCAATTGCTATTTCAGATTTCTATGTGAAATTGCTCAAACTGTTCAAAAAAAAAAAAGAAAAAAGAAAAAGTTAGGTTCACACTTGCCCAATTTGTAGCCATATTAAATTTCTTCATTAATCTTACATCCCAACAAAACACACTGTTTAACCAGACCATAGTGTCTAGACTCTTTATTAATTACCTTTCCAATTATAAACCACGTTAACTCTAAATTCGTCTAGTGTAACCAAACTTTAAAAAAAAAAAAATTTCGTGCCTTGAAATTGTAAAATATTTTTTCAATTAGAAATTATAATTAACCTCGATTTATATTTTTATTTCTGTTTCTAATTGCAACATTCCCTTCTTCACGTGTTCAATGTATTTTGCTTGACCATGACGCTGAACTTTGTGTTTTTTAATTCCTTAAATACTCATTTCTATTTTTTTCTCTCTATAATTCTTTTCTTTGAATGGAATTATTGAAATTTTTCTAACCCCTTCTCACATTTCACAATTTGTGTTTTTGTTTTTTTGTATTATAAATATTTTTCATGCACTTTGATTTATACAAATCGTGTATGGTCAACGAGGAAGTTCATTTTGTTATTTTCGAGTTGTGACTACGATTGAATTGTAAAATGAAAAATAATGTATTTTAAGGTTTTTAATGTCTTATTTGTGCCTAAGATTTGTAATACAATTGTCGTAAAATAAATTCCAAGAGAAAAATCAAGCTCATTTCAAAACCCACTCACCTTTAAACCCGAATCTTTAGAATTACGATAAGATAAAATGATTTGGAGCGAGAAAAAGAGTTAAAAATAAACGTGAAAAACACTTACCCCGATCAGACGATGAAAATGTGCGCCATTGGAGAGAGCCGCCATCTGGTGAGAAAACGCCGCAACTATTATAAAAACAACGGTTATTAATCCCTGGTTAATAAATATTTATAAGTTTAAAATTACCTATTATTAATTTATTGATCTACTAAATCACAGATATTTAGAAAGGTGAATATCCCATATGTGGGCGGAAGTAGGGAAGCCGGAAGTGGGTTCAAGCTCTCTCATTCATTCTTATTTACGTCGTCGTTACTACGTGCAAACCTCAAAAAATAAAATAAGAATAAATGAACGACTTTTATAAAATGACGATATGAGAAGAATAGTTAACAGTTAGAAGAATATAAATCGTTATAAAAAGCATATAAAATCGTAAAACAACCACACACAAATGTACTCGTGTGTTTTGCTACGACGTCACAAGGCGATGACGTCAATGCATTTCCCGCCACGCCAGTTGCGTCACCCAAATGCTATGACGAGGTGTAGCTGGCATTTTGATCGCTTGGCGTTTTCAGACAGACCCGTTCATTTGTCGCCGGGGTATAGTCACGTCTGTGTTTCTCACTGAGTGCGTCGATACTCCAACTAACCTTGGTGTCTGTGTGTTCGTTATCGCAGCTCGCCGACGGCGACGAGAAACGCACACACGTGGAGCGCTTCTCGTAGTCAAAACAAACCGCATGGGGGAGGAAGAGGAACCCGATCCGTGGAACGGACAAGGCGTACGACTTAAAGCATTCGAAGACGACGAACGAGCCACAACAGTCAACCACGTAAAGGCCAAACTCGACAGCCAAGTCCAACAGGAGGAAGAGGCCGACAAATGTAGTGAACCATCACCGCAAAAACTCTCACCAGGCGCCGACTCAACGGACAATTTCTGCACGCAACTACGACATGCGCTGGATCGTGTGCGAGCACTCGAACAACAACAAGACGGCGGATCTCAACAAGAGGCGGCCGTTGTAGACGAAGGGGACAACACGGCCGAACCGTTGGAACCACGCCGCAGACGGCGTACTCGGGCACCGCGACATAGGTCAGCGTCTCCCGCTACTTCGTCAAGCTCGAGCGGAAGTAGCGCAGACGGCGGGGATCGTGCCGTACGTCGTACGCAACATGAGTTGTCACACGCGCGTGCCGAGAGGTTACAGAGACAACGTCAGCGTCCGAGTAAAGTGGACGGTGCATTGGCCAAACGTCAGCGGTCGTTGAATCGCGTGACGAGACCGGCGCGTGATTTGGGGGTGAGTGCTCAAACGTTGGAGTCGCACGTCCGACAGAGGGCGTATAGTTTGGACGCTCAGGATGGGTGGGCGTCGCTGCCCATTCATAGACGCTCGTCGAATGGGGAATTTGTGGTGAAGAGGTTTAATGCGTTCCTAGAGGATGAGACGGAGTTGCAGGCACCGGCTGTTAATTGGGAGACTTTAAGAATGGCGCGTGAGAAATGTACTGAATGGCTGGTCAAACATGTGCTGCTTCCTGACCCTGTACCCAGGACAAGGAATGCGAAATCGAGGATCGCTTGACCTTTGACTTGCGTTTCAAGGTCGAACTTGTCAGTGTCGCAGTAAAATGTTTGCAATGTGACACTTTTAGGATTTAATTTTTCTTTGTTTTTTTCTAAATTTGAGTGAATTGTTTTTTGATAAAGAGTAAACAAAATTTTTGATTCTTTTTTAAATATTGTTGATATCTTAACAATTTTTTAACATTTTTTTTTCGATTGTTAACATTTGGACTTTATAATTGGTTTCAACTTCAATTTAACAATTATTAAAAATTTAAATATTTGACTGTTAAATTTACCAATTAATATTTTTTCTTTTTTAAAACTTGGAATTTGAGTTAATTGTTAAAGTCTAATTTTTATCATTGTTCACTTTTGAACTGGATCTTCAACTCAAATTTCCAACAATTAAACCTAACAGTATTTTATTACGTTATTTCAATCATTACGTAATTTTGCAAACTGTTAATATTTTTTTCTATTTCATTTTTTTTACTGTGTCGAGGAAAAAAAATTTTTTCTCCATTTAATTTATACCGAGGGGCCTTTTTTTTCAAGTCTCAAAAACAAGAGGGTTTAAAAAACCCCCCCCCCCCCCCCAAAAAAAAAAAAAAAAAAAAAAAAGGCAGGTGAAAATTTTTTACATTTTTATCACCCAACTTTTTATGGCCAGACTTTTCAACCACTTACCACCACCAGACGTCTCCTGCTATAAAAATTCCAAGCGGCCCCTCCCGAATTTTTCACATTTCCGGGTTAGAATATTTTTTTTCTTCTAATTTATAAATTAAAACGGTTCAGGAATTTTATCACTATAAAAGAAAAATTATATTATTATTTGAATGAATATCGCAATTTTTATAATGTATAAAACGGGTGATGGAATAATTAAAAGTAATGATTGACTCGTAAAAATATACGTAAAAGAAAATTTTAACGAAAATTTTCCTCGTCTTTTACTATAGAAACGAAACGCTTTATATTTTCACGCAACGTCATTCGTTATCGACTGCTTCCCACTCATTGTGCAACACTTGTTTACATTTTTTTTAAATACAATCGCGATAGTAGATGAGCAATGAGTCGACATAAACAAAACAAAAATTTGTTTTTCATTAGTAAAAAAGAGGAAAAATGAGAAAAATATACGTAAAATGTAAATAAAAAATTGTAAATAATTTAATGTGTATATTTCGTATTGTTGTTCACTCTTGTAAATATATTGTAGGATGAGGTTTTAGTGTCAGTGAGATTAAAACGAAGACAAAAAAAATTTTTTTTTCTTTTACCAAGCGCAATTTCATTCCTTTTTCCACTCACACCAAATTCGGTCAGGTGAATGCCATTTGGACTGAAGCCATGTTTTAATTCAACGGTTCCTAGAAGACGGTCAAAGAAAATAATAAAAAGTAATAGAAAATTGAAGTAAGCGATGAACATATGGGAATGAATTTGTGGAAATGAAAAGATTCTCAACTGCAATTTTTCTGGACTATTTTTAAACGAGTCAGAATATATAAATGAACCCTTTGAGAAATCTTATCTGCCGGAACTAATTTACCATGATATTAAATCCGCCTATTGGCGATGATTAACATTAAGATTTAATTTTTTTTTCATTGCATACCCAAAGAGTAGATTAATATTTCGTTTAAAAAATTTCTTAATTCGCGGAATCATTGAAATTGCGATGAAATCTTACTCTTACCTGTTCTCGTTTGTTAAAACTTGCCTAATTTTAGACTTACCATTTGTGAAATAATTTAGTTCAGCCTATTTTCTGTCATAAATTATAGTAAAGAGATTGCTTAGATTTCTGTATTAATTGCAAACTTACCATATCTTCAACGATGTCCAACAACATGTCGGCCATTTTAATGCTAGATGCAGAATCGAGCACCATTCGGTATAAACATAAAACTTCCGCTTAGCTACAGAACGATACCAAATATTAGGCAAGCAACTTGTCACCTTTTTCGGTTATAAAATATATATTAAAAACTAGATTTGTACTCAAACCTGTTTATTATTACCTTTCTTAATAACTACGAAATCTTTGATGGATAAAATATTCGCATGATTAAAAGACGAACCGAGACAGCACCGTTTATCGTTAACATAAGCTTTGTTTACCTACAGAACGATACCAATAAATGTGCAACTCGTCATCGTTTTCGGTGGTAAAACACGAATTTACAAACGAGATTTACGCAAATACTGTTTAGTTTTATTTAATTTTACCACGAACCCATCGATGAAACGTGATGAAAAATAAAAAGACCGACCAAGCGGTGTAAGCAAACTAACAGCCATATGCAACTGATTCATATGAAAAGCAATCTGATTGGCTGCCTTATTTTTTAACCTAAACTCGTCATTCGCCAACTCTTTTAGGCATTTAAATACTAGAATTTGTAACTCAAGACCACTATCGTATAACTATTTCTTAATCCAATCTTTAAAAAGAATCTGCAAACTGAAAAAATTTCCTAAATGACGTAATTTACTAAATAAATAACCAAAATAATCAGCAATCTAAATTCATGCTTCACTCTTTACAACAACTGTTCTTTCACAAAAAAATTCTTCTGAGTGCCAATCCAGGTGCGCAAAAACATTTACATTTTTTCACCATTTAAATTTATAAAAAAACCAATCTAAATAATCACCCATATACCTCATTAAAACTAAGGGTATTTACCAATTCTAAAAAAAAAAAAATATTAAAAACCATTTATTGATACACCCATCGCCACGTGTTTGCACAAAGCGAATTTTCAGCTTCAAACACGTAATGGCTGCATCACTCACAAGCGTAACACGCCAATATTTACAAAACTCCGTCAACTTTGACATTTCCACTTCACCTGTTACAAGTGCGTAAAAATTATTTATGAATTAGAAAACAACAGAAGGTGAGCAGATCCAGTAATTCAAACCAGAAAACTTCATCCATCCCCCACAACGCAGGTTTTATTTATTTTGCGTCTTTTAGGCCACGTGCCAGAAAAGTGCATGGGCACAGCTTTAGAGTACTCGCGATCAATGCCAAACGCCGCCGTCTCAGACATTTTCAGTCGATATTAGCAAACTGCGCATGTGCAATGCTCTGTTTTCCCGCCACTGCCAGCCAGACAGCGTCTGATGCCTTAAATGGAGGGCTTCCACCGTGTGACCGCCTTCCAATGGCATTTTGGGTGGCGAGAAAAGGAAAAAAGTAAATGCGTCGTGATTTGCACAGTAATAAACAGGGCATCGTCTCGCGTCCTTGGCCGCCAACTAATAAACCTGAGAATCATCCTTGGATAGCAGCGTGTCTGGAAAATGACCCTTGGAATTTAGCCAATTTTTTTTCTTCCCAACTATACACGCCATCGTGTGGGTGAATGACGAAGTTTTTTTTTTCAAGATATGATTGGCGCTGTTTATCATGTGACTCAGTGTTTTGCTTTTTTTAATAAAAACAAAACTGGCCTTGGAATGTTTGTGGTTATATTTAATATTTTTGTTTATATCTAATGTTGTTGTCTGTTTTATTTGTTTAATCTGATGGAGGCCAATAGTGACTGTTAAGGTCATACACTGAGAGTGTATCGAAGAGTCTACTTATCATTCACCAAAAGCAGGACAACATAATGGAGAGATTAGAAAAAAAAAGGGATGGAACTAAAAATATCTAGTTCGAGGTGGAATGTTGTTTGGTACAATTTAGTAGCTGGGAAATATTGAAATAAAAATTGAATAGATGAAAAAATGGAGTTTAATGGCTGTCCAATGACTACTATGGTTGGACCACAGTGAAGAGCCGAAGACAGACTGTGGCTGTTTTATCATTCATGCAACGAAAAAAAAAAGAAGAAGAAGAATAAGGCTTAACGCCGCCTTAACAAAACGTATCAACAAAACGCAACACCAAAACGCAACACCAAAACGCAACAATTAAAACGCAAAAACAAAACGCAACAATTAAAACGCAACAACAAAACGCAACACCAAAACGCAAAAACAAAACGCAACAATTAAAACGCAACAACAAAACGCAACAACAAAACGCAACAATTAAAACGCAACAACAAAACGCAACAATTAAAACGCAACAAAGCAGTTAGAAAATTAATAAAATAATAAATAAAATTGAAAATTCTGTAAATTAAAATGGTAAATAAAAAAAAATTCATCATCATCATCATCACATCAGCCACTTCCCCGGCACTTCGGGACAGGATACCATCTAATTAATACAAAGTCAAAAATCAGTAAAATCAAACAGAACACAACAAAAAATAAAAGTAATAACTAAAAAGCGAGCTTCCATTTCGCTTCCCAAGGAGGCCAAGAGAAAGACCTGTGAGAAGGACACAGGGATTACTACATGAAGGTACATCTTAGGACACCGTAAACTATACCTACTACACTTTTATTTCAAAATTCTGCACAAAATGTTCATTTTACTTTAAATTCTTTTCTAAAATATAATAAAATAGAGTATTTTTTTCTCTTCAATCTAGAAATAAAATTAAGAGTTTAGAGTAAATAACAAATTTTCTACAGAATTTTCAAGTAAAAAAGCATAGTCAAGTTTTCGGTGACCTAGGATGTACAAGTCAGACACTTCTTGAACATCTATACAAAAAATGCATTTTACAATATCAAATATATTTGTAAACACTAGATTCTGCAATAAAATATATTAAAGTTCTACTGGGATCACATGGAGAGGGTCTAGCCAGAATTTCAATTAAAATTCTTGAACTGAAAATCTGTGCACAAAAATTTGTTTGAAATCCCAAGAGAAAATAAAAAGAATGAAAAAAAAAAAAGATTGATGTATAAGAAAAAAAAACTTGTGGAATGCAACTTGTTTATGACCTGTAGGGAAAAAAAATTATTGCTTGGATGCCACACATCACCTACTTAACATTTTTTTTTTCAAGATCAAGTTTTAAGCTTTTTGAAGCTTCAAAATCATTAAAAGTCAAGTATTAACTCCTTTATTACATCTAATAAACGAACTGGAATTCTGTTTACATTAAGATTTATATCCAGTGATTCATTTTTATAGATGTCAAAAAAAAAAAAAAAAAAAAAAAAAAAAAAAAAAAAAAAAAAGGGAAAACCACACACCCAAACAAGGAATGGCAGTCAAGAAAGCAGTGTAATAACCCTTAAGGAAAATTAAAGAATGTCAGCTAGTGAGACATGTGAGTTGGAGGATAAGAAAATAGAGAAATCAATGAAGAGAATTTATCCCGCCGGAATGAAACGAAATGTTTTATTTGTCATCATCACCATTCAGAATGTAATTGAAGACACTAAAACTGTATTTTACAGCTACTACGGTTTCCACAAAACACAATTTAAACGCTTACACAACATCAATGGACAGAAGAAAAAAAAATAATGTAATAATTTTAATCTGTCCCAATTCTGTAAGAAAAATAAGGTATTTATAGTTCTACAAATTACATCAAATAATATATTTATTTACATATAAAATATCCCTAAATTCAAATAATTCAAAAAAATTTCTCAATTAAAAAATTCCTAACATTTAATTCTGACGAGCAAAGCAACACTTTTTCGTGTTATTTTTCCACCATCATTTTTCTATTTGTATAATACAACATGAAAACGTCCATTTCTAATATTTGCGTCTTCCCACTTTCTATTTATTAACTTGTTACAAATTGGTATTAAACGTTCAAAAATCCAACAAGTTAATTTTTTTTTTGGTTTCTAAAAAATTTGATTTTTCTTAAAAAATAAAAAACTTAAAAAAAAAATTGTATTTACAAATTGTGCAATTTTTAACTCAGAAAAAAAAAAAAACTAACTCATAAACCCAATTTTCACCCCAACCCTATTTGATTATGTAAATACCAACAAAATTAAATTTCACTGTATTAGTTTTTAAAATATATTTTAGATTTTTTTTTTTTATATCTAACAATTTCTACTGGATTTTTTGGTAACTTACAAAAACCAAACAACACACAAGACAATAGGACTGATTAATAACTATTATAAAATGTAAGCATTTTTTTTATCAGGTATTTCATAGCTTCTATTCACTTAAAAAAATCCTAGTATTCAAATTGAACTTTAGCTCAAGTTACACAATTGCACTTAAACTCAGGGCATTTACATTACAAAAAAGATAAGCCAATCAAAAAAAAAATCCCAGACAGGATAGAAAAAAAAATCCCTGGGCATAAATCAAATCATTTAGTTACATAAAAAAAAAAAAAATTAACATTTGATTTTTTTATATAATTCCAACACGAAAAATTACTTATTTCATAAGTATCACAGAAATTGAAAAACAATTAACGAATTTGATCTAAAAATGCAACGATGAATTTATCAATCAGAATTAATTAAAAATTATTTTCAAAAACACAATGGTATATAATAACATTAAAAAAAAAAAACAAATTATTTAGCATTTATCAGTCACAAACACAAGTCAAGTGTAAACAAAATTGCTAATCCCAAATTAAACATTTTAAAGTAATTAAAATTACCCAAATCCACCGGATGTTACATATAAAATGCATAAAAATTAATTAATTACGTAATAATAATAATTAAAAAAAACATGATGTCCGTTTTTATAAATAAAACTTAATGACACTTTTATATATATAAGAAAATGTTGTTGACCTTTCATGACAAACTACAAAAATTCTTTTTTACCAACACCACTTATTACAAAAAAATCCAAAATTTTTGGAATTTCCAATCAGGTGAAGAGAAAAAACTTTCACTGAAATACACAATGGAATGAAATATAAAAACTTCCTACATAAATAAAACTCATTCCCCATAAACCTCTCAAAATTTTTAAAAATTCTTTTTTTTTTTTTTGTTAAAAAATAAAAATAACAAGAAATTTTGTTTGAGGTATACCACTACACACCTTAACTACCACATTAAGATGAAAAAGTGTTATTCTTTTATTTTATTTTTTTTTTTATCTTTGTCGGATTTTAATCCAGATGAAAATCGCCTTCATCCCTTCTTTTCGCGGAACCGACGTTACATGAGTAGCATCTAATCCTACTATATTCTCTTACGTAATTGTTTATCGTTTACGACGACAATTCCGTTTGTGTTCCTTCTGCCAATGCACTTGTTGACACTCGATGCTACAATACGATGTGTTCCAACAACAGTGATAAATTGCCTCTGCTTCACAGTTGTAACACTAGAAAATAAACAAATATTTCAATGCTCATTCTTTTATTAACAAAGTTGAAGGGAAAACGAAATACGAAACGCAATCGAAAACGAAAGTTAATCAAAAAATTGTGTTTTGGTACGGACCGGTTGCGAATTTCGTAGTAAACTTTCTTTTTAAAAATAAAAATTTCACCTTTTATAAACATCCTCTGTACGCGTGTGTTGTATCCAAAATGAGATTCGCGTTTTATGATCCCAACGAAAAATTTGAATTTTTCAAAAACAAATGCCACTTGAGATTTCTAAGTTAATTCCAATGTTGATAAAGATTAAAATCTTTCATTTTCCGTAGAATTGTAAACGGCTTTTCGGACCGTTATTTTCTATGCGGTCTTTAACAACTTAGATCGATAGGCATGTCCTCCATTTTTTATTATTAAACTGCTAATCCGCCATAATGAAAAGAAATTCTCAAATTTCTTCACACTGTTTGTCAAATCCAGATGTTACCAAACACCACATTAAGGTTACCAAATAAAGTTAGCAGTGACTGCTGTAACCTAATTACACTAACAACACTTAAAAAAAGCAGCAATATTTTTAGACGTGTCCTATAAATATTGAACATTTTCACCCAGAGCTAAGAATAAAATATTTTGAAATGTTTGTCCGACTGCTTACCCTTCATTCAATTTGTTTACCAAAAAGAAAAATTTAATAGAAACTGTTCTTAACAAGGTGGAACATTAATTAATGAACTATCAGTTGGACCATCATTGACCTATTCTTATGAAAAAGTCATGTGGAGATTTTATATGGATTGATAACTGGTTTTGTTTATGCATTTTGGACACAACTTGCCAAACATGGTCGTGCAAGGAACACCTAAATAGATATTGTAAGGTGTGGTTTGCTCTAATTTTTCCCAAGTCATCTTGTGAACTGGAAAATTCCAATGTAAATATCTTTTGATTAGATATACAAAGTTTCAAGTGTAAACAGTCAAAGAAAAATTTATAGTTATATAAGGGCCATCATCAGGATACAGCCACTTTATTTACATAGAGGCCATCTGCACAACCAGCTTCTCGCAGAATTACGTCACACAATATGGCGGCCAAAACGGTTCTCTCGCTTCATGTCATATTTAAAATCGTTTAAAATATCGGTTCTTTAGAATATCGGTTTTTAATCGATATTTGAATCGTTTAAAATATCGATTTTTAAATCGATATTTAAAATCAATTTAAAAAAAAAATCGATCTTTTAATTAATATCTCAAATCAACTTTTAAAAAAATATCGATTTTTTTTTTTTTAAAATTGACATTTAAAAAATATCAGTTCTTTAACCGATGAAATGACTGTGTTAATATCTCTTGTTCAGAGGCTTCTAAAAATCACCCCTAGTATTGAGCGATGCCCCATTCAGCGAGCTTTGGGATCCATGGAGGGTTATCGGTGGTTGGGCAGAATTTTATATAACTACGTTCAAGATAAAACCATAACTGAGTTGTAAATGAAATTTGATTTTACCCATTGTTTCTTTTTAGTTTCTGACAACTGTTGTTTATGTCGCTCTACTTGCAGCTGCATTTCAGCTCTGTGTTCTTTCTGCAACCTTTCTTCAGTTTGTCTTCTCGCCTTCTCCACTTCTTTTTGAACTGTGCTCAGCGCTGTCGACACAGCTGCTTGTTTCTGCTCTTCAAATTCCTGCTGCAATTTGTCAGCTAATTCTTTGAGCGTCCTCTCTTTAGACTCTTCCTCATTCTTCTCTTTGTTTTGCCTTGAATTTTTTTGGTTGCACTTGCAGTTGACGACTTGATTCGACTCCAAATCTGTTTGAATGCTTTTAGATGGATAACGACTTGGCAATAGCTAAATAAATAAAAAAAGATTTAAATTTCACTTCCAATTGTAATAAATGTTTCTAAATTACCCTTCGGTGTGTTTGAGTGGCCACCGAAACCCGTGTGTTGGCATCTTGACTGGACGATGAGACCACATTGTAATCTTCAGGTGTAGGTGCTTGCTGCATTTGCTTCACCATTTTGGAGGAACTCGATATAGACGATTCGTCATGCATTGGACAATCGCTCTCAATATCTTTTTCAGTTTTTATGGCTTTCATTTCTATTAAATCTTTTTCTTCTTTCATGTCCTTCTTCTCTTCATCCACCATCATTTCTTCTTCTTGCTCCTCATCTCCCGAACTTTCTTCCGTCTCAACATTTTCTTTTTCACGTTTGGCTTGTCTAAAATTGAAAAACATTTTGTTTCAATGAAGAGTTCATAGCAAAAACTAATTTAAAACTAGTTTACATCAACAATCAACTACTGCTGTGTTTTGTTTCCAAAAACTAATCAAAAACAAAAGCAGCAAACTGTAAATTGAAGCCAAGTAAGCAAGGCGTCCAACTATACAAAGTCATGGGATAAACAAAGGACGCCAAGTAATCAAAACCTTACAGCAATGTAATAATTATTTGACAATGTATTGCATTAGTGTTGCCAAACTATTCCGCTACACTGACAATGGCGGCGCTAGCTGAATAGAAACATACTCTAAAACCAAACAGTTCTAGTATTAAATTCTTGTTCTTTTAGAGACCAAGGCAAAGACAAATTCGATTTATTACCAACTATTGCTTTTTGTGAATTTATCTTTGTTTCTATGACCACTTTTACAATACCAATCCTTAATTAACAATTTGAGTTAACAAAAGAAAGTGAATTGTACTTGAGTTCGCGTTTTTGTTTCTCCAACAACTCTTGATGCCTTCTAAGTTCTTCGCACGCGCGGTTCCACGAGGCAGTGCGTTTGACAGACAGGCTATGAATATTGGTCGTGATGGGCTTGATATGTTCTTTTTCAATATTGGCCCTATATTTTGACAAAAGAAAGTAAAGTTCGGCTCAAACATCAACGAGTACTGACAATTTGGCTTGTAAAATTCGACATAAAAAAAGAAATGAGAATACTAACACAAACCTTTGGTGGTAACCACCAAAGAACCGCACATCGTACACCCCATTTGTTCTCCTAATCACTTTGGCCGGCCAATAAGGAAAGCCTTTCTGTTTGGCGTAAACCAACTCGTGTGGAGGATTCTAGAAAAATTTAAAGTGGATATACAATATTGCCACAATCTCGCCCTCTAGTGACGAATTTTAACAAATGAATGGAACTTACACAAGGCTGACAAAACCAAAACTTGTCCGTCTTTTCGTTAGACATGCGATAGCAATCTCGACATTGACGAATTTCACCGAGATCGTAAATGCAGTCTCTCAACATTTGACGAGCCATGTCTGCCATTGGACTGTGCACTGTTTTAATATAAAACCCATATAAATCACGTTTTATTAATCACCCTCTATGCAAATCAATAAAAATTTATTTCCTCACTGCCACCTACCACCATAATAAATAACTACGTTGTGCACAATGCTCTGGGCGTCAGCTTGGAATTCCTCCAATCGCCTGTATTCAAGTGCTTGAGCTTTTTCTTCCATCGTATTTAAATCCATTGGGTAGAAGAGAAGTAAATCGTGACGCCATTTCTCTTCATCCGTCGCTGGCATACGATGCAAATCACGAGTCTGCTGTAAATAGTTAATCAATACGTTAATTAATTTCGTCTTGTATAATTCACTAATTTTAAATTTTAATAAATCTTTTCCATTAAAATTTAATAAATCATCTTCCCATTACAGCGGCAGTTACTATTACTATTGTGTGTTACGTTTGTTCTTAAAAATTATAATCTCAATTGGGAATTGTATCTTTTCTTGTACTAGTTATCAAAATTCCCAATACCACTACAAGACTCATTTCACTTATATTGACTTTAATATTTGTAATGACGTCCAAACTAATGTTCATTAATCCATTTCAACAAATTCTTAACTGTAACAACAATAATTCACTGCCTGGGCCTGACACTACAATTTTCCTCCATTCTTGTCTTATTGTCAAGTTTTTCAAAGTATTTGGTTTTGTTGTGGTTTGTCTTTTAGTGTTACGGTAACCTCTCCTGTTTAGGTTAGTGCTTTAGTGTTATTGGAATTTTTGTTGGTTACTGTGTTAGCCCCGCCACGTATGGCCCTGGAGGCCGCTAAGCTTCATTTCTTCCACTATTGCTATTGTCACGTGAACTGCTATGAGCAACTCAGGACAGGTATAGTTTTTTTAAGCAAAGTAATCTTGTTCAATTTTGAACAAAATTCTTCTATATGCGAATTGCCAATTTAGTGACTTTGCCACTTTTAAGTAAAGTGGGCCGTTTGATCACCTTTTATTTTGTAAAATTGTAGTGTAAAGAGGCAAGTCTTCTCTTACCCAGGTGGATACGAAGATAGTTTACACTGTGTAATCTGAAATATTGGATTTTAAACCGATTTTAGCTTCAGATGATTCTTTTACACGCATTTTGTAGGTTGGAAGTTCTAATGGAAATGTCAATCCTACAAAAAACGTGTAAAATCTATTTTACATCGATAATTAAAGATATGTTCTGGTTACACGCAGGTGTAAATTACTTTCAGAATCCCAACTACTTAAGATTAAGCCTGGTTTAAAATGTATGTGTAGTACTTCCGATTTTCTCTTAGTAATTTCATTTCTAACAGTCAAAAACAAGTTTCCCCAACTGTAAACAAACAAAAAGCCTTAAGACAGTTCAGCAGCATCCAACAGATGGCGCTGCATTCCCATTCGAGTAAATTCTCTACCAGTTAAAAACAACCTTTAAAAATTCACATTTCCCCTATCTAACTCGAAATCTCAGTTTCCAACATAAATTATTTTCAAACAGAGGATGCTTGACCTTTAAAAAACAAAAGAAAATTGAAAGCTTCATCTTTTTAATACCTTCTTATCTTCAGGCACAAAAGGCGAAATCGAGGAAACCTAAATAAACAAATAAAAAAAAAAAACTTTCAATAAAAAAATTCCACATTTTTTTAACTCTTTAATACCTTCTCTTTAAGTCGATTGCAAGTATAAGTAAGAAGTGTATTCAAATCAGTCTTCTTCATTTTAAAATTATTTTTAGACTTACACATCTAAATAAAAAAAACAAAAAAAAAAAAATTAACAACACATATAAATCACCCATTAAAAAAAATCACAAAGACAAAGTAAAACTAAGCCATTAAAGCAATTAACTGCTCCTAAAAATCTCGCTTCAACCAAGAAAAAAATTTTTATGACCACCATCATAAAAATTTAATAATAATATTTCCCTAGACAACTTTTAAGAAACAAAAGACTAAATTCTAACATTTGTTTTTAATCTAAGGATTATTTTCCTAATTTGAAAAATTCCTTTTCTTTATTTACACACAAAACAAACTGGGCAAGGAAAAAAATGTATGATCGATCCACAAGTCTAAATCTTCTTCCATTTTTTTTTTTTTTACCTTACAAATTGCACACTGAAAATTCTCAGCAGTGGCGACGTCCTCTTTAACACAGAAACTGTGATAAACTCGATGACAAGTGGTACAAAGACAAACTTCTCCCCCTCGATGACACTCAAAACAGTACCAGTCGTAGCCATCTCTTTCCTGTCAACATAAAAAATATTTTATTTTAACCTTTTAAAACGTTTCTTCAACATACATTTTAATTTTTTCTAGCGTTTAAAATAAGACAATGAAGTGGGACAGTATTCCCATGACCTTTTCTCAACCCTTTCAATACAAAATGAGTTCGTTCAACTGTCTTGCGCCACCACCTAGAGCTTGAAAATATGTTGGCTCGTGGAGGCGATAAAGCGGTTAATCGCACGACAAATGGGCACTGCTCATTTTTCCTACTTTAAAATAAGGAATAACAATTTCCTAGCCACTACATGGATAATGTGGGGAATTAGAATGTAAACGTTATTTTTCTTTAAGGATAATTCGCCATTTGCAACGAGAAATAATGACCAATATCTCCACTAGGCGGTGTGGTCATTGTTACGTCTTAAAGATGGCGATACAGGTTAAATTTGAAATATTCACCGTAAATTAAACATTTGATAGAATTTGAAAATGCGAAAGCAGTTTATCTTAAACGATAGTGAGAAATTTCTAGTGGAGTGTTATGCTCAATATTGTCACTAGGTGGTCGTCACATTATAAAGATTGTGAGTGTTATGGTAAAATAACATCAGTGATATAACCCTGAATTTTGGGCGGAATGATGCAGTTTACTTTCCTTCTCATTATGCAACATTATTTTTCATGTTTCACACTACTTGCTTCCGGAATCATTCTAATGTGTTGTAAGTTGTAGCGTCTTTACACCGTGTATAGCCGTAGCAGTTGCTATCAGCATTAAATGTTATCTTTTTTTCATACGGTATTTTTAAAGGCAGCAACAACATTTTTAATCAGAATTCTTTTCGCCGAATTAAAATTTGGTTTAAATTTGAAATTTAAATAAGATTTAAAAAAATAATATGTAATGAGATCGTTATTTTCAACTCTTTTGTTCCATCATTTTACCGTTAAAAATGTTTCTAAGCAGTTGAACAAAACGAGCATCAAATAAAATCTGCCTCCACTTGGCAAATCTGTTGAGCGAGAGCTCGGTAAAAGAGCTAAAAATATTCTTCCTCCTCATTAATCCAAATTAGTGGGAACAACGTTCACTCCAATTCACCAATTTCTACTCATTTCAAGCTGCGCAAACACAAAAAAAGGGTTAGGAGAAAAGGTGAATGAACAATTTGTCAACCACCATGATTTCAAAAGTGCAACGTTTTTCAAATCCAAATAACTTACAACATCGCCACTAGGGAGTCTGTATCCCTCCTGCTGGACTCCCTGTTTGGAGCCTTTGCAGCCGACTTTTGTAGTAACTCGAACCAAGTTGTCTCTTAGTGCAAAACTGAGTTGTCTTTCCAAATCGGCTTGATTGAGGCCATGTTTTCTTCTCATGTAATTGGCCAATCTGTCCACATTGGGAATCTGTTTCTGTTGTCGGATACACACAATCGCATCCCAAATGTGTTGAACGGTTTGAGGACATGCTAGTCTTCGTTTCGACATGGTTATAAAATACGGAAATCTCTCTCTCTTGGTGTCTTTCAATTTAAAATCCACCTGAAAATAGAAAATCAATCATGTTTTGAGTTAGTTGATTACGTTTTATGGTTTGACCGTTACAAAGTAGCTGTTACAATGCACAATAGTGAAGTTTCGCAGCGCACATAACATTTGCTAAATGAAAGCAAATGCAAATATCGATTTAAAGGAAAGAAGTGGGCTACAAATCTATAAAGCAAAATATAAGCATAAGACCCAGGTTCAAGAGTACGTTCTTTTCTATTGGCTGGGCCCTTTCACGCACTTCTATTACAATGTGCAAGTCTTGACCAAATGTAGTGCATAGGAATTTATGATGTGTTAAACCAATAAAGGGTAATACAGCTGTACAAAATGTCGTGCAATTTTGTTTACATTCCGGTCCATAAAAATGGCGCCTACCATTGATAGTGATATAGCATGCGCAGAAACAGAAGTGTGCTACTTTTGTGTGTCCTGCTCCCATATGAAGCTACCAGCCAATAGGAGAGAACGCGCACTCTTATACCTGGTTGGTATAATTTTATCATTGTAATTTCAGTTTCGTTGCTCTAGTAGCAACCAGTGAAAGTACTCAAATAGTTGATATTCGTGCAGCATGTAAATTGTGTATAATTATAATGGGTTTATTATGTCTTTGTCTACAAACTAAAAAATTCCTTCTGCTGCCGTACTAGCCCAATAGGGCACTTACTTGAAAAATTTGTGACTACCTTGCTAATTTCAGAACGTTAAAATATGGACATTCTGAACTTTTCCATTCCCATTGAGCTGTTGGTAAACAAGATGTCATTTTGCTCTCTTTGTGATTTCTAAAGTGGCTCACAATGGCAATATAGCAGAAGTTAATGAAACTTCCCACAAATAAAGGAACCTACAAGACATTGATTTTTTGACAACAAAAATTAACTTGAAAGAATCAATGCCATATTAGACACCTACAGATGTTTCTCATACCATACAGAATAACATGGTACAAACACCAGAGATCGCTTAGGTAATACAGAAAGAGAACGAGAAATGAGTCTTAATAACACCAGCAGCTCTGGTTAGTTTTTGTCATTAATTTTAGTAGTTGTGTTCATGTCTACTTTTACTGATTTCGAGTTTATATTGAAACAGTATTGTCTCATCGCATATGATTTCTTCTAGTTATATTTGTTTATGCTATGGCTTTGTAGCTTATAACTTGTTCTCGCCGCGTATGACTGTAGTTTAGTTAAGCTTTACTTTTCTTCTTCTTCAGCCCCGTTTTAATTGATATAAACCCCAAAAATAGTATACTGCACACCTCAAAGTATAAACAGTTTATTACACACCATCAACTTAAATGCTGCTACTGTTATTGAATATCCTAACCCTAGACCCGACACCAACACAACATTTCTATTTAAAAAAAAAGAATGACAGAAAAAAATGTAGTGGGGGTTGAAAGTTGAGGGTTTTGTATTCAAACGATGACAAACCGAGAGATTCATGAGATTTCACTCTCTGATCACGACACCACGCTGAGAATGACAACGACCAAGGCAAAAACGCAATTTATGAGTGAAACCATCTTTCTAACGCGTTAATGAACCTTTTGCATTCATGACACGATTCACGATCGAGACAGGAATGCAACTTATATCCCCCACACCCAACCTATTCAAAAAAATAAATTACAAGGGGAACTATAAAAACACACCTACAATAAATTCACGTTAAACCCACAAACCTTCAAAAAAACTTATCACCCAACAATACTTTCGAATTTTGACACCAGGGGATTTTTCTGAAGCGTCGTTGTTTAAATTCGCACATGCTTCATTTCCTTAACTTAATACTAGGAAAACAATTTATCTTCTAATGAATACGTTCAACAAATCTAACCTCTTGACACTGTCGAATCATTTGGAAATATTCACGTGATATTTCCTGAACAAGATTTTTAAAAGATGGCAGTTTAATTAAAATATCAGACTGCATATCTTAATTTAATTGTCATGCGCGACTCGTTTGATTAACTTATCCATTTCCACTTAGAGCCCTCTTTAAATAATTGTTTCTATGATAATGTATTTGCAATTAGGCTTAAAACTTTTTTTTAAATTAATAATTTAAAGAAAAAAAAAAGAACAGTAATTGTCATCACTACTTATTAAGGAAACAAAAGATTTTTATAGAATGAGGATTATTTAAAAAAAAAAAAGTAAATTAACGGAATAATTAATTTATACATAGTTTTGAATGTTAAATTAGCCATTTCGGGTAAATGGAAAGGTTTTCATCTCTTAACGTCGCATTAAAAAGTTATGACTGCAAGATAGTTTATAAAGCAGGTATACAGTTCTGGTTAGAGAGTAAAGTTTGGTTATAAATTATTACATTATTTAATTAATTAGTAATTATGAGCGTGATTTAATGAGGTGAGGAAAAAATTTATTTTCAAATTAACTAGAATCAATAATAGTGAGTTTTAGCAGGTGCATTTTGCTATAGATTAAAGTTACGTTATGAAATTATAAAGTTATGGTTGGAAACATAACTTATACATGTGTATGTTAAGGTTGAGTCAACTTAACCTCACATTGTTTCAATTCCGTCCACAACTCAGCTGTAAAAACGACAAAAACCCAGTAATGCTTACATCTGGTGTGAATCTTTGCATTATAAGGCAAGTCACAATAAAACTTTCAGATAAAACGAAAACCTGCCGCCATTTTACAAGTCACGTAAAATCCCGTCAACTCGTTATTGTGCTACAAAATGTTAGTTTTACACAATAAGTGCGTTTCAAACATCAAGTTTACATTAAGACTTAATTTTCTCCCACAATGCCCTATTAAGTTACAATAATTTATATCGCATCTGCTACTACTAACCTATTAACTTAACCATGAATATATCTAAAGTCAGTTATAGGCCCAACAGGTACTTCAGACTCCCCTGACAAGTCACTAACACTACACTTTAAAACAATTCTTAATTAACCCCTAATAAAAACCCACAACCCACTAATTAATAACTGCCAAAACTTGATTAATAAACCACCCATTCACTTAAATTTCTTATTACAAAAAAAAAAAAAAAAGAAACTACAAATTTAAACATAAAAAAAAATCAATCTGAAATTACTCCAGTCCAAACAACCCTCTGTGCAAAGCAATTTCCAAATGGATTATGGGAATGTTAAAAAAAAGCCAACCAAATATATTAACAAAAAAAAGTAAATAAAATGCAAGAGGTCGACTGCACAATGAGCATGAATTTCCTGAACTAACTTAACACAGAAGCAGATCCTTGCAATCAAAGCAGCAATTGGCTTCACTTGGATGATTCCAAGGCCTGGTGGCTACCACAAAAATCTCTCAAAAGAGCAATGTCACTCGACTAGCTGTACACATGCATGACCTCATCCTGTCCTTCAAACATGGACCCTTCCTATCAGGTGTAGAGCCAACATCAATTATTAAATTTGAATTGAATGGGATCTATTAAAGGAATTAAATATATAGAGATAAGAAAAAAATGGTTAATAAGGAAAACCATCAACATCATGTTTGACATTAATTAATATAAAAAGTCTGAAGTCAGTTTTTCGGAAATATATAAAAAGCGCGCTCTTGTGAGTAAAATTGACATTCATTCATAATTGAAATATTTACTGGAAAGATAATAAAAATAATTGAAAAAAAAAAAAGATTGAATTTCTGGCATAAACCAATAAAACCCTTTCATTTTTCAATAAAAAAACAATTCAATCAAATACCCCTTTAAGATTCAAATTTATTCATACTTACTCAACTGCAGATTTCTTGAGTTATGACATTTCAAGCAACAGGCATCTAGAAAAAGATAAAATAAACTTATCAGTAAGTAACAAGAGAGAAAGCAAATAATAATAAAAAAAAAAAAAATCCCAAAGCACCATTTTGTCAATCATTGGAGAAAGAAATTTTCTGCCACACACACAATCACTACTCCTATCAACTGCTCACATCATTTAATTGCTGGCTGCTGTGGCGTCAGCTCGTGACAAGCAAGTGAAGCTGGAATGCAGCCAACAAGAGAAAAAAGGAGGCCAAATAGCATGAGTGGTGATGTCACATTTTCACTCATAATTGGCACAAGCATCATATCAGTTAATAGGAAAAGATGACATAATTCAAAAATGGAGAGAGCTTATTGGAAATGTGGCACATAATGTGGCTTTAATCGATGCCACATTTGCTTCATTTTAATCCCCTTGTATGAAAAGGAGGGTAAGAGAGTGAGAGAAGGGACTATTAAATTATAATTATGCTTGCAGAATGGATTAGAATGGACCGAGTCAACAACTGTTACATTCTGACAGAAACATTAATCAGTGGCAAGAACGTTTAATGAAACAAATGTCATATGTATGTGCTACTTTTTTTCGTCTCTTATTAATTGAAATTTAAAGGTGGTCAACGAGCCAATAGTTTATATGTATTTAATATAATGGAAAATAGCAGTGTAAATTGTAATGTAAGGTTGCAATTTTTATTTTTCATATTAGAGGAGTGAGACAAATAAGTAGTGGTTATATTGTAGTGTAGACTTACACACTCTTAAAACAGTTGGGTTAAAGGGACACTAAACCCCTGAGACAAGTTGATTTTATCTGAAACATTACGTAGAAATAGTGTAACTCGCTAGCCAATTGTCAGGTTAAGATTCTTTGATTACAAACTAAAATTGAAATCATTCCGAACTATTTACTTGGCGGATAACGAGAAATTCATGAAAATCAGCTATTTACACAAGGAGTGAATCAAAGAATGGAACAGCCAAAGCCTATTCACTCGCGCAGTCATTCACTGGCATTGGCGGCCTCTAACGTCGGAGCCACAACCGACCATTGTTAGTGATGACGTCATGGAGAGACCGGCGACAAGTGACGGTCTTGGTTGAGCTCGATCGGTCAATTGGCTGTTTTATTCTCCAATTCTACTCCTACGTATTTTTAGGCCTCGAGTTTCTATTGATGGCCCACCCAGTCCACAAAAATTGATCCCATTGGTTGGTTTAGATCACGTGATGGAACGTTTTCGTTGAAAACTAAATAACCGTTTAAAATTAAAAAATTTAAGTGATATATGCGTAATTAGACTATTGCAATGTTTTATTTAAACCCAACTTGTCTCAAGGGTTGAGTGTCCCTTTAATATTAACCCAATATTGGGTCCGTATTCCTCTAACCACAAATTGGGTCAAAATTCAATCCAACTTTTGTTTTTTTTTAGCTGAATTGACCCAATGTTGGGCATATGTTCTGGGTAAGAGTTACCCATTAACCCAATTTTGTAGAAGGAATATGACATTATAACATTACACATAGACCCAATTGTAAATAACACTGTACTGTAACCTAGAGCGGGCTTTTACAAGTACAGTACGGTAACGAGATGCAAAAAGAGACTCTTGAACAAATGTTAAGGGTATTTAAAATTGCTTTTAAAATGCCGCCATTGTTTTAACAATGCGATTTGCAGGAGACTAGCAATAACGCAATTGCCAGGTTCTTATTGCACCGTTATGTTGAAATAACGTACTACAGTAGTAGTAGCAGCACATATCTGTTGCATTTCACTGTTGTAATAAACGTTATCTTATCTTGTACTGCACTTATCTTAGTTGCTTACAAAAAATATTTCAAACTGCCATTAAAATGTAAATGCTTTCTTAAAAAAATTTCCTAATTCAGAATATGCATTTTTAAAGATGACGTTTCGTTTGCATACTCAATATTTAAAATCTAATTTTCTAAAAATTCAAGTAAAAATGAACATGACAATAATTAACGTACCGGTTTACTCATTCGGCATTTCCTTTTCATTTTTATACTAATTTGTATTATCAACTATGTAAATCTCTAACAAAAATCTTAAACCGAAACATTTAACCTAAACACAAATCTTTGCTCATCCCTTCAGATAATATTTGTCTTTACGATCAAAAGATTACTATCATCTCGATTACACAGCGCCATTTTGAAAACCAGCGCCATCTATTACCAATTATTTAACCCTCAACACAACAAATTTCATTTTTATTATTCATTTAAAGATTATTTATGTTCAAACTGATACAAATTATCAACATTCTTCATCTCTGGGACGAAAATCCCTGCTGTTACAAATACACAGCTCACATCCTGTTTCACTTTCACCACTTCTTAAAGCTATAAATTTCCCAAATGGGTTTAAAAAAAAAAATAATGGCCAACCAAAGCAAATGAAGACTCCTCTAATATAAAAAACTGCAATATATTTTCTTATATAAATTCTCAATGAACCCTACTTAAAATATTATTCATGTAAAAATTAATTAAAAGCTTATACATTATCTTCAAGACTTATGGAATGAAAAAAACATGGTTCATATTTTATTGCTGTTTTTTTGTATGTGAGAAAAACCTTGTCTTATAGTATAGAAGCAGTATGTCATCAGGTATCTGCAAACAAGTGTAAATAATTGATCATTCAAGGGAATAAGTTTACATAGTCCATTTTTCACGAGGAAACCTGTTTACAGTAGTCTCACACAATGCTTTGAACTGGGTAAAACTTGAAGTTAAAAGTGGGTTAGTTAAGGTCTTTCAATTTTTGTGTTTTAAATATTCAGGATTGTGACATGTGATATTTAAAAATATGTATAATTTTTAATTTAAAATTTAAGATAAATGTGTCTTTTTAGTGTCCCAAATGATAACATTCAATGATTGAGACATTAAACATAGTGTAATTCATTAATTTTTAATACATTCTCACCATAGATGGAGCTGTGGCTAACAGCTCCAACTAGCGATTATTTTAGAAAACACCAATCACTGTAACTCTACATTAAGTTGGTCAAAGTCTTAAAATGACTTCATTCGATTTGGAACTCCATGTTGAATTTGCTGCTACCTGGTGGTGGTAATTGAAACTTAACTCCAACTCACTTCATTTTCACCTAATCTTGTTCACTGTATGATATGATAACACGTTGCAAATCTCATTTAGGCTGCATTTTTAGTTATAGAATGCATTTACTACAGAATAGTCACCAAACTCAGTTGTAGTTGCAATTGATTCATCAAACATGAAGTAATTCAAGCAACAAATTTCCATTTATTTCGACTTTTTGTCACCACACCAGCAGAACGTTCAATCAAATTTCATTCCCTTAGTATCTCCCCTCACCACGACTTGTGCAAATTCGGTTCCACTCTTGAAAAAAAATTAGATGTAGAATGAAAAAAAAACGTGCAAACCAACCATCCAAACACTAGATCAATCTACATTACTTGACTTCAAACGCCTGTGAAGCGAAGAATTGCAAATGGCAATGATCAAAGGCCACAACCATTTATATTTGAATGTGAAGAAAAACAATGGAACTCTGCCAGGTTCACCCCACAATATTTGAGAGATTCTTAAATCCAAGAAAAGCTTGTCTGACTATTAGGAAACAACACTCTTATTTTTAGTAACTCAGTCTATCATGTAATTTTAATCTTCTTTAACATGTTCAACCACATTCAGAACAAAACAATGACTATAATGACCAAGCGAATAAGTGCAACATTTACAAAAAGTCTTTTCTACCTAATCCCAGTCGGTCTCATGTCATGCCATAGAAACCTCAGATTCAACTATTCAAGAACATCACAAAGGGAAATTACAACCCAATAATTGCACACATACTATAAACTACAAGTAAAATGCATTTATACTTTATAAAGTAATGGATTTATGTGGGTAAAATCTTAAAGGGGCGATATCACTTCGGCAGTTCTACTAATGCCCGCAATATTCTAATAATGGTGGTGCGTCGGTACTGCCAGATGGAAATGAATTCCATCCGGTAGTACAGACGCACCACCATTATTAGAACTGCCGAAGCGACATCGCCCCATTGGCCTGACCTGAACATAAAGAAAAGAAAGCATAAATGTACCCTTAAAGCCTGGCTCTACGCCTGTAATATGTTTATTGAGGCATAATTTGTAATAAGTATAAGTATAATACAAATATGTCACATGTTTCAGTTGGCACCTGTGGGAAACCCACGGATAATGTACCTCGTCTATGTGGGAAAACTTCATCGGTGAGAAACATTTAGGGCTAAACCTATTTGTGTAGAAAGAAGGCATAAAGAAAACAAATTCCAAGGGGATACAAATGTTTGTTCATACATTGGTTTTATCTGGGAAAACTAGGGCCTACATCAGTGAGAAAAATTTAAGGCTAAAGATGTAGATTAGCAATAGCGTTCATCGCAGTTGTTGCATCATCTCTCTATTGTCACTAGCATTAGCTTTGTAGCTTAGTGTTTTCACGCTGTACATAACCTTAGCTGTAGCTTGCAGCGTAAAGCCTTATTCTTCTTCTTCTTCTTCTATTGAAACTCTTGGCTTAAGCTTCTAGCCAATAATATTAAGATAAGTTATTGCTTCTAACCAATCCCTGCAGAAGAGAGTAGTTAACTTTGACTGACTGAAATCAAAGTTATTAGGGACTGCTTCATCTTGCAATAGCATGTATTAGATGAACATATAGTATTTTGCACACAGTAATATTTTTTTCTTTATAATCTTAGCAGTCAATTTCTGAGTCCACTTTTTAGGGGAAATCCAAATCAGTCCCAAAACATTTTTTTTCTATTCTCTTAAAAACCTGCAATTAGACAGTCAAGAACAGATGGAAATTTCCACTGCATTTGCACATTCTGCTAATTTGTACAAATGCTGCTAAACGTGGGAGGGGGGAAGAAGCTGAAAGAGGAATTGGGGATAGTTAAAAAAAGGGGGCGTAGGAGATAAAAAAAAAAGTCATCTCCTCTTTTTACCACACATGGGATGTGAGTAAATGGGCAATTACTTTCAGAAACTATGCCTGGCTAATGTCTCATCACGTTTGCAGTTCTCATGGGGGATTTCAAACAGGATTTTTGCAGCTCACACACATTTAGGCCCGATTCATAAATTTAATATTTTCAGATGAAATTATTTCACTCTTGGAATCTAATATTGAAAAATTACAAAACTTATTTTTCTTTAAAAAAAAAAAAAATTCATTTCCATTTTTCTTCCACTTTATTACCCACACCCAAAACATTATTCAAATAATCTAATAAATTTTGTCACACACAGAAAAAAAAAAACTTTTATAACCAAAAACCTTTAATTTTTCACAAAAAACATGAGTTAATTATATAAAATTCATTGATGATCATAATGCAAGTCATGTTTAGATGAGAAGAAGGAACATTTTTGACTTTTAAATTGAATTAAGTCTCATTAGTCATAATCTACTTAGGAATCCCCAGCACTCTCATATCACGCTTGATCTGTTAATTTTGGGAGCAAATGAAGACTTGCTATTGTCAGCAGAGCATGAGATTCACAGTAAAGGAAAGGAGAAATCGAAATGGAGCAGACATTCTCTTACAAAATGAGTTTCTTTTTCTTTTTTCTAAAAATAAAAAAAAATCATCTCTTTGTAATTGGAAAATTTTCCCACCGAGAAAACAAACAGAATCCATCCTCACCTTCCTAAATTTTACCTTTTTGGTTTACATTAACAAAATAAATATAATTCTATTGATTTTTTTCTAAGTTGCCATAAAAAGGCATTTGAAATACTAAGTGATTGTAGAGGATGTTTTCAAGCTATTTACAAATATTTAAATGTTATAAAAATTGCATGAATGCTTTTTAAACTGTGTGAGAGGGAAAAAAATTGTTTTATGTCAAAGATGAGTGAAAGTTTTCTAAAATGTTAATATTTTAAGTTTTTTTTTGTTCAACTTTAAAAGTTATTTCTTATGCAAACAGTTTGCTATTAATAAAATAGGATGTATCCAGGGTATGTGGAATTTCAATATGTTGTGTGTAGTGGAATGAGATACTGTAAAAATATTTGTTGTTTTTTTATGGCATGGTAACTCAAGGAATTGTATCAATAAATTTGAATGGATTAATCTTGATGGGTTTGATGCCATGTATTTAAGGTATTTTGTTATCAGGGAGTTAGTGCAGAGGGTATTTTAAGTTACTATACCATAAGGTATAAGATGGGATGACTAGAGATCGCATATTTTACAGTTAATAAGGGTTGTGTATGAACTCCTTATTGAAGTACGAAGTATTATAAGCACCCAGCTCTATTTGTAGCTATAAGAATGATCCGTAGGGCACTATAATATAAACTTTGTTGCCTGGTTAGTTTTGTAGTGGTGTTGTATACTGTTATGATTGCGATGTTACTATATGGTTTTGTCCCGTCGCGTATGACCTGACCCAAGTAGATGCTGGTAATGTAAAGCCTCATTTATTCTTCTTTTTCAAGGCCAGAGGGCGCTTTGTTAATTTTTTTACTCTTAAAAATCCTGGTGTCAAACAGTATGGTTTTGCGATGCGATATAAGTGTATATCCTAAAGTTTGTACAGGAACGTCAGTCTATATATACACAAAATGCACTTCCTGCGCGTAAATTAACATTGTATGTAGTGTAATTTTACACCCCACAGAGTGATAGTGCCACCCTAGCTGCTTAAAGGGCTATTATGCCCCTAAGTGTTAAATTTGGAACATTTTGAAACCCCAATTCTTAGAGTGTAGTGTGGGAAAAAGATCGTCTTCAGTTTGACAAATGGCAAACAGCCGTCGTATCTCTTGCAGCACTGTTACAATTTGTAAAGATTTTAAAAACATGAGGTTTTAAGGTAGTTAAAGTTTTTGATTGAAAACTCATTGAAAAATGTTCTATTGGGGCAACTATGCAAACATGTTCCGAAAGTTCATCTTTCCAATGACTTTACCAACTGTAAAGTTGGAATTTCGTCCAATGTTGGTAAAGCTTGGAGATTTTAGTCCCTTATTAGTGGTTGATTTAAAAGAAAGAAAGAAAGAGATCAAGCTTAACGTCGACAGAAGCTACTAAGGCCAAACACGACGGAACTACATCTTATCAACACAAAGTTAAAATCAACAAAATCATACACAACTTGAGACTGAATGAGACTCAAAATTATGGTTCCCTCCACCTGAAAGTCTAAGTTCTAACAAGAACATCCTGACTCTAATAATGGCATAACTATATCCATTTTGAGCAAAAGGATTCTTGACCAAGCAATTAAGAGACAGCTTGGTTGGTGCCTCTGCAGCCATTATGAAAATCTGAAACTAGACTGCAGTTTAAATGGTGAATAAGTGCTAAATCTGTAGTTTAAACTATTAAGTTTACCTCTCTAAACTCTAGCAATCACAGTCAGCATTAAACTTTATTCATTCTTCTGGTAGAACAAAACTTTTAAAATTACACAACTTTTGACCTTTAAAAAAAACAAAAAAGAAATTCTTTTCTTCTTTAATAGCTTTCACACTTCATTTACACAAGATGCCCAAATTGGCAATCTTCCAATCTCACATTAAAGAAATCCTTTACAGTAAAGATAACACAATAATCCAAGCTTAGCAGTCTTCAGTAGCAATTACCTCAAAAAAAAAAAACTGCTCACTAATCATTAACCCACTTAAAAAATTGGTAATAAACCTCAATATTGCTTCAAATTAATGAAAAATGCCTCCTTGTCCAATCTAACCACGATCCAATTTCTCATTTCCCAAGCAAAACATCTAATAACTCAACTACAAAGAAATTCCTCACCCTCCTCTTTTTTCCCTTCAAAACCCTTCAATTTTTAATACCCTTAAACCGATTTATTTACTTTCAACTTTGCTAAAAAACAACAAACGTATCAATGCTACAAAAAACACACACAAGCGTATTTTTCCCTTCTCCTAGAATTTTTTATGTTTGTGTGCACTGTGCATTGCATTATTAATGTGAGAAAGAGAAGTCTCAAAGGCACAAAGTACCAGAGGAGAATGTTAGCTGCAAACACTACAAAACCTAATCAATATCAATATGGATTTACCCACCACAAAAACCCAATCTAATAAATAATTTAAACCATTAGAGAAAGAAAAGTGTTGATAGCTCACCTCCACCACTTCCTGTTTGGCTTTACTTCCGGAGTTAAACATGGCGGACGTGTCGGTCGATCTAATTATTAAACTGATTAAGAAATGGAATATTCAGGATGTAATGATATAAAATTGGTTTTAAAATGCCCAAAATGAAGTCAACCGACAAACTAGAGTGATCTTTGAAAGCATTTTCAACCGAATCGTGGTCATACCATCACCGGCTTTTGAACAGCGGACGATCACAACTCAATGAACAAAGAAGGATGATGGAATGTTTAAAACATGCATTTTTGCATTTGAATGCTTGAGATTGATTCCAGATATTTAGCTTTTGGCACCAGTTCTACATTTTTGTATACTCATACACTTCTATTACACAAACCAGCAACTTGAAGCATTGAAGTCTAGACTTATGCTCTTAGAATTTGTTTTCAGTCAATAATTTCTTCTTGTCTATGATACTATTTCTTTATATATAACTCATTTCAGCTAAACAAACACCACGACCAATTTTTATATAAGGATTTTAAATACCCAACATGTTTTATATATTATTATTCCTATTTCCCACAAATCTTTAAACAAATTGGATGTGCATACTTCCCTCTCAAAACAAGACAGACCTCTAGGCATGAATTGTAGAATAACAGAAAGACTTCATTTCCCAACTGGTAGCAAATTGCATGTTAAAGTGTCCATAACCACCTTCTTGTTGACTGAATCTTTGAATTTAAAACAAAACTTTAAAAACTTCAGAATCTTTTCAAGTTAAAGTGAATGTTTAAAATACTAAATCTTCTAAGACATTTGTAGCAACCAAAGGAATTTCCTGGATTTGACCACCTTTTCTCACAAACAGAATCCACATAATTCAAAGAGATAGAAATAAACCTCTGCTGTTTTTACTCTTCATACATTTTCAACACAAATTTTAATATGAAAAGTTCTCAATCCAAAGAGGATGGTTCTTTTAAAAACACAAACACCTTAAAACATCACATTTACCTATACCCTAAGCACCCACCTTTAATTCCCAAAATATACAACCCTCTTAGTCGACTATTCCTTCAATAATTTTTGTCTCTCCCTAAGAAAAACCCAATAACAGTTGAAAGTCCAAGAAGAAAATGTCAAGTAATAAACCAAGGGTGATATGGATGGATGGCGACACAAGCACAAAATCAATAAAAAGAAAAAAAGTTTTTTTTTATTATTCTTATTGAAGAGAGAAAAAGAGAGAGAAAAAAGAAATTGTCATTGCAACGTCTCTGACCCCACCTGTCGTAATTTTCATCTTCAATTTGGATGAATGGTAAAAATGTCTCAGCACTAAGAAATTATAGTAGAAATTGTCGACTAGGTTTGGCGTGAAATAGTGATGCATGCCAGAAGAGTAGGAGGAGCTTTTGATGGTTATGCCCCCTTCTTTTTCCACAATGTATACTTAGGTGCAGCCATGCAAACATTTGAGAGGCAAGTGACTTCTGCTCATGCGTCGTTTCTTCACTCGTAAAAGTTGCGACCAGCCACATAATTGAACGAGGAAGAGAGTTTAAAAAAAAAAAAGAAAAGAGAGGGAGAAAAGTCTGGCAAATAAAAGAGGTTGAGAATCAAGAGTACATGGACAGTTCATTTTATTTTTATTACTTTAATGAAAATGGAGTATCGCTTTAAGATATTTTTAAATTTTTTTCTTGCTTTTGTTGTAAGTTAAGATGGCTGCTGGAGAGTGAAAGTGGACTATAAAGTTTCATTAAAGATGGGTTATTGAGTTAGGAAAATCAAAATGGGAGGCAATGACTGGCCTAGAATTTTTGTTTAGAATGTCTTTCTTGAAAAAGAAGTTTGTATTGGATTTGTATATCATAAATGTATGTGTATGGTCATATGTAGTATTTAGGCAGTTATTGCAGATCAACCTATAGAGCACTGATACCACAGATTCCTTCAACGTAGACAATACAGTATAGGTACCCAGGTCGAAAAAAACTTGCTTTATAGCATTAAGAGCCTTATTGACTCCCTATACTAATGAGTTGCCCAAAGTCCTACTTACAGTTTTGTATAGTTGATGGTTACTCCAAAAATTATTGTCGACAGAATAGGAGATTATTGTAACTTCCTTGTTGTCTATAATACACTCTTAAAACAGTTGGGTTAATATCAACCCAACATTGGGCCCTACCACAAATTGGGTCAAAATATTTAGCATGAATTGACTCAATATTGGGTATATATATTCTGGGTTAAAGTTAACCATTTTCGAGGTCAAATTTGCTTATCTTGGGTTAAATTGACTCAATTTATGATAAGAGTAATATAGGCCAACTGTTTAAGAGTGTAGGGAATTAGAGCAAGGCCCTTTTAATAATTGAAAGTGTGACTTATACGGCTTTTTGTGCTTATTGTGTTATTACTTGTGATTATAGGAGCTATAGGTTGATCTGCTACTAACTCCCCATTAGGAATTTTTAGAACCAGCTAACCGAACACTTCTTCGGGATACAACGGAGAGTTGGTTACTGCGGATTCCAAAAATGTCAAGTTGCATGAACTCCTATTGAATTATGATTCATATGTATTCATATGGTCACATTGTGATCCTGTGATACAATAGCAATAACAGGAAGTTTGTGCAAATTGATTTGTATTGTAGGAATAACATCAAAAGCTTTTATTCAAGATATTTGGATTAAGTACAAGAGACCGTATAGATCAAGCTTTAGTCATAGGCAAGCCTATGCAAATTCTTGAACTCCTATTGAATTATGATTCATATGTAGTCATATGGTCACAATGTGATCCTGTGACACAACAGCAATAACAGGGAGAGTGTGCAAACTGACTTATACTGTACAAGAGACCGTATAGATCAAGCTTAAGTCATAGGCAAGCCTATGCAAATTCTTGAACTCCTATTGAATTATGATTCATATGTAGTCATATGGTCACATTGTGATCCTGTGACACAACAGCAATAACAGGGAGTGTGTGCAAACTGACTTATACGTACAAGAGACCGTATAGATCAAGCTTAAGTCATAGGCAAGCCTATGCAACATCTTAGTTTTCAATGTACAGTACAGTTACACCCTATAATGGCCCATGTACAAGTTAAGTGCTATGCAAGGTGGTACCATTCTGACATCTACCAAACATAGCACATGTATGCTGAGCATAGGCATGGTTATGAGGGCATATGGGCACTATATACGTTAATACTAGTTTATAAATTAGGGTTAGTTTAAAAGGTGGGGCAACTCACTACTATCACAGCTTCTTGGAGTTGTCCTCTTTAGACATTTTTGAAAGAAAGCTTTTCTCTCTTGAGGAAGATAGCTTAAGGATTTTTTCTACCAGAAGTAAAATGTCAATAATTGACTGGATTATACTTCAGGCAGTTAAAAAAAATGAATTAAGCAAATGAATATTAAGTGACTTAATTTGAAAATGGCAATCAAGTAGGCAATTAATCATGTCATTTGATGGGTGATAAAACCTAAATTTCAAAAGCCTTTGCAAAAGTAATTGGAATATCATAAACATTGACAAACTCTTTCAAACCTAACGAATTAAACATAGCTGCCTTGGTACAAAAAATAAACAGTTTTAGTTACATAAATTTTTTCCACTTTTTTTTCCAGCCAATTTCCAACCATTTAGTTCCCTCAACTATAATTACATTCCTCCTTTTATTATATTTCCTTCTATTGGATTTTTAACACCACTATTTATGGGAAAAGAAAACGAAAGAGGGAGAGGAGTATAGGGAATCAGAAAAAAAAACTTCTCTCTCCCTTCTCTTTCAATTTGAAGCAAATCCGAACAAAATTTGCCCTTCCATCACCGAGCATTAGGAATGGCAAAGTAATTAAAGGCGACAAGACAGTGAAATGAAAAGTCATCAATTGGAGCCCAGTTAACGGCCGAGCACATGACGACATTAAAATCCAGAGCGCCACTGATGAAATTTTCCCAGGTTTGCAGTGTGCGCCCTCTATGCATGTGTGTGTCTAATTGAAATGCTCTTTCTCCATTTCAATTCCCACATGTCGAGGGAAAAATTAAAAAAAGGGGGGAATTAAAACATTGAAGATGAGAAAAGAAAAGAAAATTAATAAGAAAAAAAATGAGGGTGAAAAAGTTATGCAAAAAAATAGACATTAAAGAATAAAAATTTAATCAAAATGGTTGGAGATAACATTTTTCTTCTTTTTTTTTTTTTATTCCCTCTTTTAAAAATCCGTTCATGAATAGTAATAAAATAACAGGGTTCAGTGAGCTGTGATAACAGTTTTAAGAAGTGTAGAAAAGAAATGTTATTCTTTTTTGAGAATTCTTGAATTTTGTAAACTTAATACATTCTTATAATGCCAGACCTGCTTCTTTCACATCATTCTATCGCATGGTTGAAGGTGTGCTATATAAACTAGTTTAGTTTGATTGGGGAATAAAAATGCTTGCGTCATGTTAGGTTAAAAATGATGAGAGGTTTTGACAGGTTGAGGAAGTGGCTGAATAAACAGATCCAGGAAATAATTTTTTATTTTCCTCCCTCGACATGGGGAAAAAAAATATATCCTTTTATTGCAGCTAGTAACTACATTTTGAAAAATTAAGTTTTCCTTTTGATTAAATATTGACCACGTCAAGAATGGATTTTAAGTTGAAATCTAAGTGAATTACGAATGAAGTCTTGGAAATTTTTCAGCCAAAAGTGTTTCCTTTAAATAAAATTCGACTTTTCATTTCTAATTAATTTAAATGGCAGGGATTAGAGTTTAAAATTTATTCCTGTGAGGTTTATTAAATGTCAGAAACAGTTTAGATCATTTCTTTCTAAGGGAAAGGAGCGAATGTGTGTGGGTGTAAATCGGGTCGATCGTGATTCAAGAGGTTTTAAAATGTCAATGGTTGTGTGTGTGTTGCGGAATGATAGGCGGAGGGTTACAAAAAATGGCTGACACAAGAGGTGTAAAAATCTTAATCCGCCATTAAAATCTTCCAAAATCTTATTATCAACTCCGAACCCCCTAGTTGTAAATCTCAATTTGCTGATTTCTTATTAGAATCTTAGAATTATAATCTCTGAATCTTCAACATTTTTCAAAGCAAAATTTGTACTTATAGGCTTGACTTCCGGTTAAATCTTGTAAATTTTATTCAAACTCTGCTAAAGATTTAAAGAATCTTGTAAATTTTCTACATAATACTCGTTTAAATTATTCAAAAATCTTTGAAATCTTTGTAAAATCTTTGTAAAATCTTTGTAAAACCTTAGAAATCTTTGTAAAATCTTGGAAATCTTTAAAATCTTCATTTAAAATCTCTGCAAAATCTTTGAAATCTTTAAAATCTCCGTAAAAATCTTTGTAAAATCTTTGAAATCTTTAAAATCTCCGTAAAAATCTTTGTAAAATCTTTGAAATCTTCTTTAAATCTTTGAATCCTTCATAACAGATCTTTGGAATCTTTGAAATTTTCTATTAAATTTAAGAAATTATAAATTCTAGAGCCAAATCTTCGCAAAAATCTTAAAGAACTTCAAATATCTGGCAAATCTTTCAAAATCTCAAAAATATTTCATAAATATTTTGGGTTTTTTGTGAAACTTTCAAATTCTCATTTCAAAATCTCTAACAAATCAAATATCTATCACATGTCATTTACACTTTGAAAAGTCCTACAACCTTTAAAGAACCATTCTGTGGCAACCATTATTGCATCACCGGATACGGAAGCAGCGCTTGGCTAATTCATGTCAAAATGTCATTTTTTAAGTTACGAGCAGACAACTTTATGTAACAACTGTTCAGGGAGCTGTAAAACTCTAATGACACTAAATTGAAACCAAATTCATTCTCAGTAACACTTCCAAGTCCTATTTCACTACTTTACAACTTAAACAAGTTGTCAGTTTCAAGTTTCCACAGTTAAGTTCACTCGAGTATGAAAAATGTTTTCAAAATCAAATTTTTTTTTTACCCTCCCTCAACTCATCATATTCAGCCGGAAATTAAAACCTAACCAAGAGCAATAAATATAAATTATTTTTATATGCCTCACACTCGATTTTTATCATCAAAGAATGAATCATTCAAGCTTTTTAACTTACTGCCAAGGTTAATTTTTCAGATCCATAAAAAGAAAATTATAAAAAAAAAAAGAAAAAAAGGGGAGATGTGAGGCAAAAATAATGGCAAATATTGAAGCTCAAGTCTTTGATGGAATTGCAAGTCCCACTTGGGTTCAATGAAATTTCCACAGCAGGTGTTAAAATTCAAATGAAAGTTCAAGACGAAGAGTGAATTTTGTTCCTCCTCTCTTTTCTCAATGAGAAAAGCCACGAATGGAAATGTGGAATAGATTGAAGAATATTGGCAAATTTTAAAAAGAATTAAATGAGGAATCAATAGATTGAGACACTAACATTAAAAAGAAAAAGTTTAAGAGGTAAAATGTTGGAAAAAAAGCATAATGGTAGGTGAATTTAGTATAAATTTGGAGATATAGAAGTCAATAACAGAAATTAATACAGTACCCTGAATGTACTACTGCCATCAAGACTCTCGTCAATACATGTACTGAATGCTCTTTTGGATGCACTCGTCAGCAACAGTCAGCTGAATACACATCATAAAACAGTAAGGTCTCTAATTTCCAGTCAGTGACTTATTATATGAGTATATTAAGAGCATTCAGTACATGTATTGACGAGAGTCTTGATGGCAGTAGTACATTCAGGGTTTATTAGCTTTTAGTCATTAGTCTTAGTTTTCGTAGTGTTGTTTACTGGCCCAAAAAGTAGTCACCGGCAATGTTAAGGTCTTTTCAAGTTCCAAAACTAGAGTATGTTCTGGGAATCACATAATGATCTCTTTTTAAACGACTTGAACTTCCATACTAGGGGTCAACCTAATTTCAAGTCTCGCAAAATCCCGTTTATTGCCAACCCGAGATGTGTGTCCGTTTCTGACTGGCTACATTGATCAAACGTACAGTACACAGCAGAAAAATATCCAAATTGAACACAAGTTAAGCAAATATTAATTTAATCCCACAATTCGCCATACCACTAGTGGCTGCTCTGAATACAAACCCTCCTTGATTCACTGCTTCACTTTTTCTCAGTAACAAAATTACAATTCACCAAACCCAATTTTATATTTCAGTAGAACAGTAATGCTACATTACTTCCATTATTTTATAGGTGCTAAAAATACAAGTTAAATATAACAGTTATGAAAGTCGGCCGTTAAAAGACTGTAGACAGAGATGACAAAAAAAACTGTAAAAATAACATTGATGGCCGTCCCCAAAGTGGCATTTTCTCCCTTGGTATATTACCCGGTCTTCTTTTCCTTTTTGATGTTTTTTGTTATGATTAGAATTTGGCTGCGTTTTGAATAAATTAAATTTAGGTGATAAATATTAGTTCAATTTTCCTCTCTACTCATCTTTTTCTTTTTCTTCAGGAATTTTTCAGGCCGCCGCTTTTATGTTTACTTTCTCAACACCCATCGGTCGTGAGATGTTGAAAAATCAATTCCAACATTGTCCTTATCCTTTTTCCTTGTCATCTCTGACAGGTTCTAGATTTCATATTAGACAAAATGGTTTCTCTTTTCCTTTTTTTTAAACGTTTACATTTTTTTCCCCTTTTTCTAAAACAAGTGACAAAAAAATCTTTTGGAACGTAGTCAACAAATAATAGAATAAAAACTATGAAGAAAATTTTGGAATAGGTACCCAAAAACATATCCTACAATGCACCTCACAAGAGACATCACTAACCTTGTAGGCACCTTTGGAGTAGAATTTTTTAACTGACATCTTTTCTTGAGCAGATTCAGTACCCCAGTTTACATAGATGTATATGATTTTTCAAACCTGCCATTGCAAAGTCCGTTTTTTAATCAGTAGCCATATTGAAAGTTTAATTCCTAATGACTAGGCATAGTTAAGAGTTAAGTGTATAAGCAACCAGCAAAATGGCAACCACATCACAAGTCACATTCAAGTTAGGTGTGCTTACTTGGCGTGGCTATAAGACCCCTAGCACCTACAACTTCAAAAACCCAATTTTGGATGTGGCCAAGTCAAAACCAAACTTTGAATCGATAGTTTTGCTTGTGGCATTTTTGGGGTGCAATAAACTGTTTGTATGACACGATATTTTTCCTTTAGTTGAAATTGCCAATTAAAAAGACAGTGTTGGAATTGTGCACAAGCAAAGAGAAAATGAAATTGTTTATAGAAGGAGAAAATGAGAAAATACAAAATTCATTTGTTATGCAGCTGGTGTCTTGATGGTCCTAGAATTAAATTATAATTTTGTGGAGAAATATCAAGCTTGAGGGGAGTAAATATAGAGTTAAGGGAGAAAATGATTTTGCAGTTTGGAGCATCTTTTAATTCAACTTGTGTAATTTATAATGAAGGGAAAATTGTGTTTAGGTTTTAAATGGGTGTAGATAAATGAGTTGCTTGTTAGGGTTTAGATTACACTTAGGTTTTCTGACTGATTTATAATATCATTTTGGGTTGTTTGCTTTGAAAAGTGGCCTTTTCTGGCTATTGGCTTTTCCACTTTGATAATTTGGAAATGTTAAAGGTAGTTTTGGTGAATTTATTGTCTCCCACATGCAGTTCATAAAGACATCAAAAAGGTGGGTTTTAATTTAAACTTCAATATCTTTTTACTTCTAGTTTGTCATTATGATGTATGTTTAAAGATAGGTTTAAGATAACACTGAATTCTGGGTGTCCATGACATTGTTTATTAATCAACCGATTTATGAATGAAACAATCAGCCATTCATCAATATTTACATACATTAAATACATCAGTTCACACCTGCACGCCATCCACCAAGATGAATAAATCACACGTAATAATCAAGCAGCGAACCCTCGTGGGAATAAACGTAATCAAATGCATTTCGCAACATTATAGCTACAATTACGATCACGGAAATTCAATAGAAAAAAAAATCTGATTTGACAGATTGGGAACGATTTGTTTGGAAATGGGTTGGCCGACATGAACAGCAGTTTTCTATTTCTTTAGCGAGATGATATCGGCTGAAATCATATTTCACCATTAATAGTGGCATGCAATGACAGTAATACACTGTGTGCTTTTAAGGATACTGCGGATTTGTCTCTTACTTTGTGCTTTGATTGATGTGGAATTCGGTAGAACAAGTTTAGAGGGTAGAGAGAGAGAAAAAAAATGTTTTGTGTGTGCCCTCTTTTGCCCTATAAAACGAGTGGGCATTGAGTTTAGTTGTGTGGATTCATTTGAAATCGATAATTTGGCTCGTGGCATTTTTGGGGGGAATAAACTGTTTGTGTGACAAGATGGAGGGAATGTTTTTCCTTTGGTTGAATTGGCAATTAGGAAAGAGAAGGAGTGAATGTTATGAGAAAAAAAAAGTTAGAAAAATTGTTTATTTAGAATTATGGTAAATTAGAATTAAAATTAAGTAGTTGTATTGCTTAACCGTAGTTACTTTAACTGAAAAACCACACCTCAAGTTTAATATGTTTTATATGTCATCACAAAGAACTGCCAGTTGACTAACGCAAGCAATATATAAAACCATCTTTGTTGTGAGTGGATGTATTCAGTCATGTGATTTGTGATGTCACATTCCAGCAAAGGGTGAATGACAAATACTTTGATCTCATTCCATCATCAACAATTGTTGATAATTGATATGGTATGACGTCACAGATTTGTTCTAGCATTCCATTGGAATCCTACAGAGGTCGCTTGTAGCTATAAGAATTGCATTGTGCTAACTTTCTAGCATGTAATTCAATTCAAACTTGTCATTATAGTTATGTCTGCAGACAAGCTGCTTTCAATTGAAGTTGCAGTGGCTACATAACTAAATAGCTCAATCACCGTGTCTGGTTTTTAGTATCTACTTAACTTTGAATATTCACCAACAACATCTATTCATTCACTTCTACTTCTAAAATATACACTTTTACTTCTAATATTGAAAACTCAATATTGTCATTAAATTCAACTGTCTAGCAAAAAACATGCTTCTTACACAAGCTTAAAATTTAGTTTACTGTTTTAAAACATTACAGAATTTTAACACCTATTTAACCCATCTTTTATATTTCCTTCTCAACTTTCAAAAAAAAAGTGAAACCGGTTTTTATCAGTCGTGACTGTACGCCTAATGAGCAGAGATTAACATCGCAAAAATGAACCAGAGCCATAAAGATAAGCGTCACTCCTGTTTCTGTTAATCTCTTGTTGCTACACATTATTTTTTCACTAACATATTTTCTAAACACATTTTAATAAACCAATGAATAAACATATTCCCTTTTTCCTAAACCTACTGAACTGACTAACTTTAACTATGTAGATAAATGTCTCCAAGTTGCATTTCTTGCATAAGAGTTACCAAAGGGGTGATGTCGCTTCGGTAGTTCTAATAATGGCCGCAGTATTCTAACAATGGTGGCGCGTCGCCACTGCCAGAAGGAAACGGAAATGAATTGCATCCGATAGTACCGTCGCGCCACCATTGTTAGTACTGCCGAAGCGATATCGCCCCATTGTCTACGATTTTGAATTATCCCATTCGCATGGTTAACATTCAGTTGTAATCCACTACTATATTGTCTTTCTGTCTAAAATGCTTCAGCCTGAAAACGCCGCTAGTCGGCAGCACGGATTTTGTACTCATGCTTAAACATATACCCACTAAACTTTCACATATTCATTCCCTACAATTACAAATAAAAACAAAAAACCTATTATAAAACTATTACTGAGTAATTTAGTAATTTACCTTTCAAAAAAAAAATTAGACAACCAAAAGAGAAAAAAAAAAATCTCTCTTCTCACTTTCTTTTAAAACGTGTGCAAATAAATGAGCTGCCTAATTAGCTTTAATATTCCAACGAGAATTAAGTGAATGAATTGTCTTTTTGACAACTTCTGAAAATGAAACGTTTCATTAAAAAGCAAACATTTCCAAGACTTGAAACTTTAAAAAAAAAAAAAAAAAGAAGCAATCTAGCAAATCCTTCTAAATTAAAACTACTTTATAATTTAATAATTCCCTTTTCATTCTTTCATATCAAAAAAAAAAAAAACTAATCCGCCTGAAATATAAATCTTCAAAGTTTTGAAACAAACAAAAAAAAAAAATTAAAAAATAAATAAAAAATTTTATTGCGCAGGTAAATATTAATTTTTTAAATTACTTATAAGAAAATAAAAGAGAATTTATAATAAATGTCATACCTTAGGGTTGTGTTTCTTCTGTCTCTTTGCCACACATGATGTGGTTGTTCATTAATCAGTTTGAGTATTCATTTACATATATTAGGGGAATTGAAAAAAATGATACAACCACAGGGTTTCTCTTCAATTAATTTTTTTTCTTTCCAAGGTTCACTTGTCTGTTCAATTTGTTATGTATGTGGACTCTATTGTGTAAGTTCCGTTAACTTTATACTTCTTTCTCTTTTTTTGTCTTCTTTCAAGGTCTTGTATAATTTATTTGTGAATGTGGACTTGGGACTTCATTTGAATAGTTATTGGATGAAATTTGTCTTGAGTGAAAGAGTTTGGAAATGGACGTGGGTTGAAGAGAGAGAGAGAGAGAAGATATATTTTGGTCTTTAAAAAGGAAATTGGTTTTAAGGGAAAATTGTTATTAGGTTAAAAGTGAAGTAAGAGTTGTGGGGTATTTTATTACGTATAACTTGATGCCACAAAGAAAGGTAAAGTGTTTTCATGAATATCTTGGGATATTAAAGGGGTAGTCAACCTAAAGACAAGTTGATTGTAATTGAATCCTAATTTACATTATATGACTGGAAATAACATTTATAAATAAACAGTCAATAAAAGTATCAATTAACTGCTGCTTTAAAGACTCCATGTACCCCATAAATAATTTTAGCTAAGCGAGGTGCATTCTCACACTTTTTTCCAATCACACCCCACAATTCAATGTGAACGTTCTGATTGGTGCAGAAAATTTGTTTGAAAGGTTATCATCGGCCAAGAGTTGATGCACTTAGTGATAGTACTGACATACCAACTTCAAGTCCTAAAAAATCTCCAATAAGGCTGCTGCCTCATTTAGGGACGAATCTAGCCACCATGCGCCGCAAGTGAAGTTTAAGTCCTAACTGATTATTGTGTGGTTACGACCAGTTCCCAACTTCCAAGTTCCACTTCCGCTTATTTATACCATCGTCTCTTTGGTTTGTTGTAAATACAGTAGAAGTTAGAGGGCCGGTCATAACCGAATCCCAAATCGGTTATGACTTACATGTCACACGCGGCAAATGGCGGCCACAGTCGTCCATAAATCGGGCATTAACTCTTCTAGTAGAAACACTCTTAACGTTAAAAATGTCACATGACATTACACAACACTAAAGTTATTTTATATTTTCCAAGTTCAAAAACATTATCACTTTTAAGCCTTCTCAAGGCAGCAATGTTTTAATCACCATGCAAGTAACGTCGTTTTGAGACGGGCAGAATAACTATTAGTTTGAGTTTCCGGCCTATTTATAATTTACAGACACAAACCATTCTCACATGCTCTGACCTCGCCAAACTAACGTTCTATCGTGAAAGGGAGCGACAATAGTCACAGGATTCTCATCACATCTCGTTCTTGCGAGATCCACTAAACTGGTTACATTTTGCAAGAAAATGACATTTATCTGAAGGCAAATTAGTTAAGGTTAAACCTAACCTTACCTAACTCAACTAACCCAAACTAGTCTAACCATTTGTCTTATGAAAACGAGATCCTGTGAATATTGTCACTCCCATCATGAAATGTCACAGATCTGGGACCATATAAATGAATGCGAATATCAAATGTATAAAATGTGACATTTTCTTCAAAAACTTAATCCTAGTGAACCCGAAGTCATTCTACCCAGTCACCAATGGGGCGATGTCGCTTTGGCAGTTCTATTAATGGTGGCGCGTCGGTACTGCCAGATGGAACCAGGTACCGACGCACCACCATTATTAGAACTGTCGAAGCAATATCGCCCCATTCGCCATGTTTGTCTCGAACTACTCTGAACAGCTAATGATTGAAAAAGTCAGAGCATCCCCCGAACTATAAAACAAAATACATACACTTACTTTGTAATTCGCTTCATCTAGTTGTCTCTAACCAAGATGCGAATGTCTATGCTTGACTTCAGACTAATCCCAGTCTATTTACCAACTATCTGAAACAAATTACACAATTCATTAATACACAAAATCTTGAAGACAAAACTCTTTCATCTAAAAAAGATTCAATTAAAGACAAGCTAAAGTAGTGTACTACAAAACAGAAAAAAAAAAACTAGAAAATGTCCATTTACAAGAAAAGACGAGAACTAAATAAGCAAAAGAGCAACTCCTCCCTGCTGTTGACACATTTCGCAACCCAGGGGCTACTACAACATAATTCCAGCTGCGCATTTTGCTTTGTGGTTCCCAACTTAAAAGTACAACATACCATGAATAATTGATGTACACTAATTAATTACTACACTTTCCTTTCATCCCCAACTTGAGAGGGAAAAAAAACTAACATACCCCCTCAAACAAACTTCATTAAAACTTATATTAATCAAATGACTCAAATTTCATACCAAACCTGTCAACTAAGATTGAGAAACACTCATAGATTTCCTTGGGTCTTGACGATTAAATTGCAAGTAGAGAGAGAGTGAGGAAAGAAAAAAAAGTTTCTACCTGACAGCTACAAAGCCAGATCTGATTTCAGTTTCGTCATGGCAACAACATCTTTTGTGGCCGAATCAAGTGTAGCCGCGTTTCTGCTCTGCTCAGATTGATTCCCCACACACGACATTTGCTCTATGCTTTCAATCATTGTGGTTTCAAACACAAACATTCCCTGATACATTTTCCTCTCTATCCCCTCTCTTTTTTGCTCTCTCTCTCTCTCTACACTTGTTTGATCTTCTAGAATCATTCTCTTAAATAATCATTCCAAAAAATAAATAGTTAAAGAGGAAAGGAACGGGAAAATGTAACCTTTTGCTGTTTATTCATCGTGGGGATGTTGTTTTTTTTTTACGAATTTTGGGCGTCGTGAAGCCGTAATTTTGTTTGGAGAGTGTGCGGAAGGGCTGTCGGGTGAGAAATCGTTACGTTAGGTAGTCTTATTATATTTTATTTGATTTTAGGAATGACGATTTTAAATTACCAGACGAACCGAATGATCCATCCCGTTAGGCTTAAATGAAACAAGAGAGCGGGGCTTCTCGTAAATCGCTTGCTGATATGAGATTTGTCTATTTATGCTTACTATCTGATTATTTTTAGCCATTTTTTCAGCCAAATTTTTAAAAATATTTTACATACAGGACTTTACTGAAGATAAACTAGTGAATCGTAAGCGCGTTGGTTATGTATGATCCGCAGCATGTGACGTCAATACATGCGAATAAGATCTTGTCATTCGTCTCACCACAATAAATACGAGATATGCTGACGTCATTATAAGAGTTTACTATTTTCGCCCGCGCTCTAACGACTTCAACGGCAATTAAATTTTTATTTAATAGGTAAAATTAAACGAAATTTTTAACTTGCAAAATATTATCATTTTAACCTACGAAATGGTACCGTCAGTCATACGCCCGATGAAGCCCCTGACGGCAGCGAATGGCGACACAAGCAATATGGCTCCTCTTCGTATTACTTCCCAGATTTTTTAATCCTCGAATATTATCGAAATAAAAATCATTATCTACACCCTTATTACGTGTCCACTTTAGTTTTAAGTAGCTGCTACAAGGCTATGCAATTAGGATTTAATTTAATTTCCCAGAACATGCTCCACAACGCCATCTTTGATGTGTAGGGTAAAGATGACACGTGTGTATGACAGTAAATTTCATTTTCATGACATAATTTTGTAGTGTTAAATGTTGGGTATTAAGGGGTAGCTAGGTTTTAATAGATGTAAGCAATTTCACAAATTTATTTTTATAATCTTAACCCTGTTAGGTGACGCTATTTATCCAGTTGGGTTAACAGGGGACATATAAATTATCCATTTCGTGTTTCTTTTTAATGCAACGACAGTATTGAATAGTTTAATGGTTACTATTGCCTTGAAATACCTTGGCATTATTTAGTTGGTGTCAAGGAAATGGATGGAAGATTTTAAAATGAGAGAGAAAAAAATAGTTGATATGTTGGGTAATTAATGATAAATAAAATTTTATAGTGGTGTGCAAATGTGTATGATGTTTATTAAGAAGTGAAAAATGATAGAAACAAGTGGGCAATAAATTGCAGGGTTTAAAAAAATGTTATAATTATTGGTACTAAAGTTTATAAGTTGTTATTAAGTTTCAAGGCAGGAAGTTGAAGGGTTCATAAAGTGATTTTAACATTTTTTTACATGGGTGTAAAAATTATTCATGTGTTATTAATGAATTTATTGCTGAAATAAACCATTTAGGCTTAAAATGAAATGGCTACCTCAAAAGTTTATAACAAAATGGTTCGTTCATGTATTGTATCAACCTCTTTACTCTGATTTCTATGTAATAGCTAATATATGTTACATAGTATAGTAGGCTGCAAGGATCGATGTAAAAATCTTTGAACTAAGACATGAACATACTGGACGTCTTTGAGTGGTTTGGCAGTAAGAAACAAAACAGTTTCTTCAAATTGTTGCAGACCCCAGTACCAAAGATGTATTAAGTACAACAAGTGGTCATATCAACTCATGGATAAACTGTATTATCGACCTACAGAAGTCGCTTATATCGTGATATAGACGCTAGAGGTCGCATTCATCACACGTGTTCTCGCGAGATCCACTAAACTGCTTGTACATTGCAACTTACCTCAAAAACGACAAAATATTTAGGCCTAACCTTACTTCATTTATATAACCTAGTGTAGCCATCTATCTCGCGAGAACAGATGTGACGAGATAAGTTAATTTGTCAATTTTCTCCTACATAAAACCCTTTTCTTCTTCGTATATTATGACTTATATGACTATCAATTCCTACACCATGACATTCTCTAATCCCGACTCATTCTTTAAATGCCCTTTCTTATACTTACAATTAATTTGCAACAACAGTCTAACTCCCTAGTTGGTGATTCCAAGATATGTCATTGACCCTCTTAAGACACCGTACTTTCTACAAAAAAAACAAAAAAACAATAGAATTACAAAAATTACTAAAACACCTTACTACCCCTTTAAAACCCATAACCCCAAATCCCTCAATTACAAAACCACACACAAATTCTCAACTGACACTCACAATAAAAACAAGAAAACTCCCCTTTCTATTTCTTTCACTTGATATCCTTTCAAAATTAACAAGCAGACAATGTTACTTGTTGTTACCTTGAGCTTTATTTCACACCTGCACCAATGAATGAGAAGACTCAGAGGGGAATGGATGAGCTAGGCAATTCACTCGTGTCTGATGCTACCTCAACTAGGCAGAAACGACCACTATGACTCAGATAGGGGGGTCTCGCAGGACAGCCAACCCCGACCCTTAAAAAGAAAGAAAAAAGTACTTTTAACCATGTCTTTGATTTTACAAAGCAAAAATCAATAGTTGGCCCCATTTTAAAACTGCTTTGTTCAATTGACATAGGGAAAAAGAAAAACCAATAAATCCTTGAGAAAAACCCTTCTGCACAATTAAAAACACATTTCTCCACCCCCCCGAAAAGAAATTAAACCAATCCCAGTAAAGATAAAAACATAATTAATTTGCACAAAACCAAACACGACCACTTTAATCTTAACCAAGTTGAATGAAGAAAAACCTCATGCTCATTTACACTTTTATTACAAGCTTTATATCTTACAAAAGCCCAACCTTGGAATCCTCTTTAGTAGAGTGAGAGGAAACACAACTGTCATGCTCTTCTCCCTTGGGTTCAGCCACCGTTTCATGACATAAGGAGAAACATGAGACTCCCAAGCTAAATATCTTGAGGTGAAATTCTTTGTTTTAGTTTTTTTTTGAATTTTTAAATATCAGGACAACAGCAGACACTATTAGTTTTTAATTAGTTAATGTAGTTAACTTTCAAGTGTCTAGGTTTGGATTATTAAAGGGGCAGTCAAATCTTGATGAGGTTTTAGTCAATAGTTTTTCGTCATGTTTTCCAATTATATGATTTTGGGTTATTTGCTGTAAGTTGTGGGTTGGCTACAATTTTCTTTTGATATGAAATAGGCAAGGAAACACACTTATAAACATTAGTTGATTGGAGTCTCAAAGGTCAAACAAGTTTTTTTGTATTAGAATCAGTTATGTTACTATTTTCGTAACTGTTGTCATTATTATTGGTATTGTTGTTACTGTTGTGACTTTTACAGCTGTAACTGCTGCCACTCTTCCAGCTGTAACTGTTGTAACTCTTGCAGTTGTAACTGCTCCTCACCATAATAACTATTACGGTTGTAACTGACTTTACTGTTGTAACACAGTTGTAACTGATTCAGTCAATTTTACTGTTGTAACTATTACAATTGTAACTGATTCAGTTAATTTTACTGTTGT